>JAOYMZ010000011.1:264148-288863 GCA_025802335.1 Pinguicula primuliflora
TGATTAATTAATCAACTCTTTAAGTTAGCAATTGTTCAACTGACTAAACCCATCCACCATCCTTCATGTGCACATTCCGTTTTGTTTTCTGCTCTGATTGATTATTTTGTGTCTTCTGTTTCTTCATGGATCACTATGACAGAACATGCAATGGGATTTCCCATTATTGAGGCAGAAAAATGTAATATAATTTTGAAATTGGTAGTTTATTTTCTCAGCATGAATGTGTTTTTAAACTAATTCCAAACTGATGATTCTTTTAGCAAAGAATCGAGTTTTTTACCCGTGAATAATGTATCTCTAAATGAGGACTGAAGAAAAAGTTTAGTAACATCAAAGAAGCTGATTGATGTATTAGAATGATTGAGAAAAAGCTTAGTACAAGTGAGAATTGATTTCTCTTTTTAGTTTTTTGAGTTTTTGGAAGGTATCAGATCCATATATTGTCTGTATAATGGATCAAAATACACATAGCCTTTCTTATTAACATCGACAGGGTTCAAGTGTTCGTTTTCTTAATTCTCAATCATGCATACATTCGTTATGTAGGCTATAAGTATGTAGCCCTTGACTTGAATCCTGCACTCCAACCATCCCTTTGTTTCATTCAATCATGGTTATGTAGGCATTGGTTTCATTCAATAAACACAAGAAACTTCTTTTTGCATCCAACATACTTCGTTTTGTTCCTAACATTTGGCATCAGAGCAGCGTTCTGATCAATCATTCTCTTTCATCCTCAAATGGCAGATAACGGATTCGTCCAACCAGCCATACCAAAAATTGATGGCCACTATGAGCATTGAAGTATGCTTATGGAGAATTTCTTGCGATCCAAGGAATACTTGGGTCTTATTGAAACCGAAAATCTCCCTACAGCATATGGATAAAAAACAGAGAAAGTTGCTGATGAATTGAAGCTCAAAGATCTGAAGGCCAAAAACTATCTATTTCAAGCAATAGATAGATCTATACTGAAGACCACTTTGAAGAAGGATACAACGAAAGATATATGGGACTTGCTGAAGAATAAATATCAAGGTGCAACCCGAGTAAAACGTGCACAATTTCAGGCTCTCCGCAAGGAGTTTGAGGTTCTGTAGATGGATCAGAGTGAATCTGTCAACAGTTACTTCAGAAGAACACTTGTTATTGCAAACAGGATGAAATCTCATGGTGAAATCATGAGAGATGAGTCATAGTGGAGAAATTCTCGAGGTCTATGACTACAAAGTATGATTATGTAGTTTGTTCGATAGAAGAATCGAACAATGTTGAAGAGGTGATTATTGACGAGCTCTAAAGCAGCTTGCTGGTTCATGAGCAAAGAATCATCAGGCAAAATCATGATGGATAGGCCCTGCAAGTAAGCTTCCAGCGAGGAGGGCAAGGGCGTGATAGAGGAGGAAAAAATAGTCGTGGACGAGGCATAAGAGGACGAGGCAGACTTGGTGGCAGATCTAGTTTCAACAAAGCAGTTATTAAGTGTTATCGCTGTCATGCTCTCGGTCATTTCCAATGAGAATGCCCGAAAAATGATTAACAAGCAAATTACTGTGAAATTCATGAGGAGATGTTGATAGCTCTTGTTGAACCTCAACAAGATGCTTCCGATGCTGAACAAACATGGTTTCTTGACTCAGGTTGCAGCAACCACATGTGTGGTCACAAACATCTATTTTCTGAACTTGATAGCAGCTTCAAAGAATATGTGAAATTTGGAAACAACTCATTTATCAAGAGCAAGGAAAAGGTCTTGTACGTATGGAAGTTGGTGGGATGAAGCAAGCCATCACAGATTTCTTTTTGTACCTGAACTCAATAACAACTTATTGAGTATTAGCCAACTACAGCAAAAAAGTTTTGCCATTCTTTTTCAGAATAATAGATGTCAAATCTATTATCCAGATCGAGGATTGATCATGAATACACGAATGAGTTCAAACTGGATGTTTTCTGTCAAATCTTGTCATCTAACAACTCCAGCTAGATGTTTAACCTAACAGATATCAGACACAAGTGACATGACTTCAATCTGGCACTCACGTTATGGTCACTTAAGCTTGAAGAATCTCAAACTGCTGCAAGAACAAGACATGGTGGTTGGTCTACCCATCATCCAAAAATCTAACAAGACGTGTGAAGACTGCCTGAAGGGAAAGCAACACCGTGATTCATTCCCTCATGAAAGCACAAAGAAAACAATGATGATCCTTCAACTTATGCATGCTAATATCAGTGGACCTATAACTCCTGCTTCAAACGGTAACAAACGTTACATACTCACACTCATTGATGATTTTAGCAGGAAGCTCTGGTGTACTTCCTCTCAGCAAAGTCTGAGGCTCTAGCAGCTTTTGTAGCCTTCAAAAATCAGGTGGAGAAGGAGTCTAGAGTTCGGAGTCCAAATTTGTAGCCTTAGAACAGATCGAGGAAGAGAGTTTGTTATTAATATTGGGTCTGAATCTTATTCTCTTAAAACTACTGATCATATCAATGATGCTGCTACTGATCTTAACAGTACAGATCCTGTCGAAAATACCACTGATCCAGTAACTGGTAACCGAGCTAGAAATCCACCCTCATGGATGCAGGATTATTTATCCGGGGATGGATTATCTGATGAAGAAAACTCATGGCATTGTTCACCAATGGAGATCCTGCTTCATTCAAAAAGTCTGTGCAATCCAAAGTATGGAGAACAGCGATGAATCAAGAACGTGAAGTAATTGAAAGAAATGATACTTGGGAATTCACGTCATTACCTGAGGGAGCCAAAGCAATAATTGTGAAATGGATTTACAAAATCAAGTACAAGGAAGATGGTGAAATTGATAAGCTTAAAGCTTGTCTCGTAGCTAAATGATACAAGCAAGAGCATGGAGTGGACTATGCGGAAGTTTTCGCTCCTATTGCCCGCAACTATATGCACCTTGCTTGCTATAGCTGCACACCATTCATGGATTATGTATCAGTTGGATGTAAAGTCAGCTTTCCTACATAGAAAGATTGAGGAAGAAGTGAACATTAGCCAACCTCCTGGCTATGAGCATAAAGGTCAGGAAGAGAAAGTTAATAGTCTGAAAAAGCCCCTTTACGGGCTAAAACAAGCTCCGAGAGTCTGGTACAGCAGGATTGAGAGTTACTTCACCGAGCAAGAATTCGTCAAGTGCCCTCATGAACCAACCTTTTTTGCCAAAACAGGAGACAATGGAAAAACTCTCCTAATATGTCTTTATGTTGATGATCAGGTAATTCACTGGGAACGATGACACTGTGCTAGAAGAATTCAAATCTGCTATGAAGTGTGAATTTGATATGACAGATCTCGAGACGTATGAGATACTTTCTTAGCATTGAAGTTGTGTAGCAACCAGAAAATATTTTCATAACTGAGAGGAAATATGTTGGAGAGGTTCTTGGCAAATTCCAGATGAGTGAGTGCAACTCATTACAGAATCCATCATCCCAGGAACTCGTTTGTCACGAGCTGATGAGGATGCACCAGTGAACACCACAATGTACAAACAGTTGATTGGAAACCTCATGTACTTGACAGCAACTCAGCCAGATCTTATGTTCAGTATTAGTCTTATTTGCAGATACATGGAGAATCCTAGAGAACCTCACCTTCTGGCAACTAAAACAATATTAAGGTATGTCAAAGGGACGATCAACCTTGGCATACTATACATGGGAGAAGTTGACCTCAACCTCAGACGCTTCACTGACTCAGATTATGCTGGTGATCTTGAAGACAGGAAAAGCACCTCTGGTTCTACATACTTACAAAGCTCAGGAGCTTTTTCATGGTCCCCAAAAAAGCAAGCAATAGTAAGTCTCACCACCACCGAAGCTGAATTCATCATAGCTTCATCCGGTGCATGCCAAGCTGTTTGGCTGAGACGAATTCTTGAATTCATGGGACATAAGAAATGTCTACCCACTCCAGTCTTCTGTGAGAATGCCTCAACCATCAAGCTGGCTAAGAATCACGTACTTCATGGATGTAGCAAGCACATCGACATGAGTTCCCATTTCCTCAAAGATTTGGTTAAAGATGAAGTGATGTAACTCGTGTTCTGTTCTACTCAGCACCAAGTCGTAGACATCCTTACTAAGCCATTTAAAATTGGATCACTTCCAACAGATGAGAAGGATACTCGGTGTCTGTGAACATGCACAGTTAAGCTGAACAAGCCAAATGTGCAGCTTAAGGGAGGGTGTTGAACGAAAGATTTCATGAAGTCGAACATACGATTTCAGCTTGGCAGTTATCAAAAGTCGTGAGACACGATCCCCTCTGCACAAGTTGGCTGCGTATTCAGTTTGTTCTGTTTCCTATTTATCAGCATAGAGTTAGTCAAATGAGTTTGTTTTTCTTTCAGTCTGATCGTGTCTTAGTTAGTCTGATTGTGGAGCTTGTTAGCTAGAAACACTCCACTCAATCATGGTTATGTAGGCTATAAGTATGGCCATTCGTTCCACTCAATAAACACAAGAAAACTTCTTCTTGCATACAACATACTTCATTTTGGTCATCCTAATACTCCACTTCGCCGTTGATTAAGAAGACGGGAATGGAATCAAGAAGAAAATCGCCGCTTTTCTCTGTAGAATGAAGAAACGCTTCAATACATTTAACGGGGATGCAAATGATTATGGAACCGTCTGAGAGCAAGGGTGGAGGAATGGAGGCGTCGATTCAGGAACCATTGGAGAAGGAAACTGTCACACATGCGCAGCAAAGAAAAGAGCGTGAGAAGAACACACAAGGAAAAGAGTTGAAACGCAAGATTGGAAGGTTTTGAGGCTATTGTTTAACGAGCTTGCGTTATATATAGAATAGATAGAATTAGCTAGGAACCTCATGTCTTATCAATCATAACATTTAAGATGAAGAATATAGATCCCCTTTTAAAATTGTAAAGTAATTAATTTATGATTTTTGTGCGCAAAAATTACTCTATTTGAGAGCTAAATTGCAATATTACAAGTATGATGATATACTTTCACATGACAGCTTTCAAGATTTATCGATGTTTTTGAGTTGTGCGAGAAACTGACTACAAACAAGGTACAAAATTACCATTTGATCGACAAGCTAATCCGCAATATTTTAACCCTTTTAGTTACTGCTAAAACAACTGAACGATCATTTTCAATTATGAAAAGAGTCAAAACTGTTCTTCATAATAGAATGGAAAGTCAATATCTTTCAGGTTCAATGGTTATTTTCATCGAATGAGAGTTATCTAATGATCACATCAATGAATTTTATAGTAAAACTGATCGTCGTGAGTAATATATTTAGTCATTTTATTATTTAATTATCTAGTAAACTTATTAAGATTATGTTATGATATTTAATATTAGTAAAATGCTAATTGTACCTCTAATTTTAGCTCATTATTAAGCTCTAGCAAAAATTACAAATATATTTATTATTGTTTATCTTTTAATTATTTTTATGTGTTATTATGATTGTTTACGTATGTCTGTATTTAATAAATGTGTCGAATAATTAAGTACATATAAATTTACCCTCAATATTATTTTAATATTTTTTTACTAATTATTAAAAAATTGAATCCCAATATTTTAACTCGGTCCAATTTTTATGCCAGTAGGCAATGTTTGCAACAATAAAACTTTACTAATAAAAAGCTCTGTTCGAGAAGTAGGTCACCTAGCCTGTTTAGGTGCTAGGTGATTGCCCTCCGTCTTGTTCAAATACTGCCTAATCACTCGCTTACGGGTGCTTAAGCCGCATAGGCACTAGACAGGCTCTGATCTCCTAGGGACCGCCCAATACTTTCTTGAACATTGTAAAAAGAGTGATAGAAAAAAAAAGGTGATAGGAAACAATGGTGGAATTAGGTATGGACGTCAAGTTCAGGGTGAAAAAAATATTTTTTTAAATACATTGGGGAAAGGCAGTAAAAATACAGAAAGGAAGCAAAAACAACCTTCAAGGTGGCTCAAAATCGAAAATTCTTGACTCATGATCCCTGGTGGTAACAGGAGGTGATGTTGAGGGACGGTGTCTTGAAGAATCCCCGGAGTCTGGTATGTTTCTCTGAGTGATCATGTTAGAACCTGAGCTCACCTGGCTTGCTATACCGTCTTATATTCTCCTGGAGATAAAAGGGTGTTGAAATCTGGTAAACTAGGTGCAGCTTTAGCTACAAGATCTATTGAGACATTTTCGGCTCTCGGGATGAGTTGAAAAACTACATCCTGCCGGTCCCTGAGCTTATCATGAATCTGCCGAATCAGTGGTTCGACGGTAGAATCCCCTGATCTCCTTAGTAGCAGGTCCAAAACATTGCTACAATCTGTCATCAACTTCACGTTCCTGAGACCGAGTTGGGACAGTTTGTCGACCCCGTGCCATATTGCTCATAACTCAACCATCACCACCGAACAGGTACCAATCAGTCCCCAGTAATCAGCAAGCCATACGAAGACCTTGTCCCGGATGACCACTTCGAAGGCAGCAACTCTGGATTGTCTCTGAATAGCCGCATCTGTGTAGATGAGATACCCTGTATGCGAAGTCGTGTATGCCAGTCTAATGATCGAGGAATGTGGAAGGCCAACAAGTGCGTGGAATTTGGTGGCATGAGCTTGTTTTAGACCAGAGAATACACGATGATTCTCATGAACCAGAACTTTGATAACAGATATGAGCGATAGCGTCGAGGAGTGCAGATTCTGGAATATCATCTCGTTCCTTGTCCTCCATAGCTACCAACATACAATTGCAAATAAATCCTGCACACTCAGTAAATTGTTAGAAGCATTGAGATTATCAAAAATCTAGTCGACTGCGACATCACAGCTCTAGAAGACTAGAGGCAGGTCGTGGTTAATCTCAGTCCACACTGCTGCACTCCGATGGTAGTCTCTCAAAACATGAATCAATGACTCATCCTGTCCGCAAAAGATGCATTCGGGTGAAAGGGCAATTTTCCTGCAGTGCCGTTCGGAGTTTGTCCAAAGACAATTCCGTACCGCCTTCCACGGAAAAATTTTGATCCCTTCCTGCACCTGAAGGGACCAGATGCGATCCCACAGCAGCCTTCCTCAGAAAAATATTTTTAAGTCTAGCCGAGTTGAAAATATTTCGCACGTCGGCCGTTAATAGGAATTGGAAACATTGACCGCTGAATTAAAGTATTAAAGTGCAGAATTTTTCCCATCCAGGTTGTTACAACCAGAACAACCAGGATGAGAAATCCTGGCTATCGAATTTTTTTTAACGGTCAGAATTTCTACATGTGAATTAGATCCTGACCGTTGGAAAAAATTTAACGGTTGGGATCCAACAACCTGGACCGTTCTGGTTGTTGGATCCTAGACCGAAAAATAACTCATTAAAGTGAAGCCCAAATCAAAATGGTTTTGCCGGCCACCCTATGGTAAGAACTGTGGGGGAGCGGCCCAAGGGGCTATTTATATAGAATTTCGAGTGCCGCCTCCGCCTCGGCTCTACTTCCACCGTTAAATCCCTAAATTTGTTATTGCTGCGCTTCGTCATCTGTTGCCCCATCCCATTCAACGCAGAAGATTTCCGGCTTTTGTAAGGTACGATATACGCGCCTTTTGTATTTTTCTCTTGCTAAGTATGAGTATTCATTCTGATGATGGAATGGGATGTGTTGTGGAATATTCTTTACGTTTCTCCCAGATCTGGGTCGTACGAGGATTCTACCATACCATTTTTTGTGGGGGTGGGGTGGGGTATCTTATTTCTGGGTACCGGGATTCGTGAGCGGGGTGTTTGTTGGCATGTTTGTAGATGAACATCGCGTATGGGTGCCCTAGATCTAACTAGTCTTTATAGACTTTGACTTTCATGTAAGTAAGAAATGTGTGTGCTGAGTTTCTCCACCTTCATCAAACATATTTTTCTCCGGTTGTCATTAATTTAGTCACCTCTTGATCATTCCCAAGATTGACGCTCCATTGCTTTCTCTTTTGGTTTACTGAGGTTGAATTTTTAATCAATTGATCCCCAATTACCTCAGAAGTTACAATTTTGTTGGTTCTCCTATCTTTCTCCTTGTTTAT
Organism: Pinguicula primuliflora; assembly: GCA_025802335.1. NCBI lineage: Eukaryota > Viridiplantae > Streptophyta > Magnoliopsida > Lamiales > Lentibulariaceae > Pinguicula > Pinguicula primuliflora. The sequence continues at coordinate 272,225 of JAOYMZ010000011.1, forward strand.
TTTGCTTTAATGAACAATTTGTCTTTGACAGACCTTGTTTTTGAATTTCAAAAATGAGAGGAAGGAGTTACACCCCGTCACCACCAAGAGGTTATGGTAGAAGAGGGAGGAGCCCCGAGCCAAGAGGCCGATATGGTAATAGAGGAGATGCTCCAACTAGTCTATTAGTTCGCAATCTCCGTCGTGACTGCAGGTATGTTCCTACATAAAAGTTATCATTATTTGGTAATTTGACATTCTTTAGCGGCAGAATACTATTTTCAGAAATAAATTAATCATTGCCACAGCTGTGATCGTCCCTTAAGTTGAACATTGAAAATGTTGTTGCAGCACACATTTGGGCAAACTATTCCTTTCCTAATGCGTGTTTTTGTGTATATAGGACTGAAGACTTGAGAAGGCCTTTTGGTCAATTTGGCCCTCTGAAGGACATCTATCTCCCTAGGGATTACTACACTGGGTGAGCAGAGCTTATACTGATTGGTTGTCTAATTTATTTGTTGTGCTGTTAAACATATTAAACCATTTTTCACTGGTTTATTTGTTGCTTTCAGTTTATTTTAAGTGGATATATGTACTAAATTTGAGGTTTAACAGTGAAGTAAGAGTTATGAAGACTTCAATCAAGTAGTAAAGGTTCAGTTGGCATATTATAGTTGTAAGAGTTCCCTTGATATCAAGTGATAAGGAATTGAAGGTCATGTAAATCATAATGAGGATTGGAAGGAAGTCTGTATTGACTTCTGTGTGGAGATCTAAAGATATCAAGTTTTGAAGATTATCAAGTCACCTTAATTACAATGTCGGGATATCAAGATTTCAAGTCTTGAAGAATTTCAAGTCACTTTTAATTCTCATTCACAAGGTCAGCTGCCAAGTGCCTGCTTATGGGCTTATCAGGCCTTTCATGTGTTTGAATTACTTTAGTCTTCTTAATATGTATACAGGATATTTCGAAATTTCTAGCTGGTAGACTACCTGTTATTCACATAACTCAGTTGTCGCAAATACCTTCACAGTCTCCACCCTACAAACTTTTATTCTATCCGCCCAACCCTATTCTGTTACAGCATTCTTGCCTCCACATCAGCATCTTAAATACGGTAAATACTGTTAGTTCTACCTCCTTCCTCCATCGGAATAGGACTCTAGATTAGTGTGTTGCATCTTTGTTTCCCGACGACAGATTTTGTATTATAATTTATATGGGATAGATATATTTTTTTTGTAGGTTTAATGCAAGCACCTATGTATCTTAGCATGTGAAAGTAACATCATCAAGTTGTGCTGGTTTCAGTCGGGCAATGGAATAGCTGAAACTTTTTTCGGTTGTCTTAACTTGTTTGATGCTATCTTATTACCTGAATCTGCTTTTATTTGCTTATTGCAGTGAGCCAAGAGGCTTTGGGTTTGTCCAGTATGTTGATCCAGCTGATGCTGCTGAAGCTAAATATCAGATGGATGGTTCGGTCCTTCAAGGTCGGGAACTTACTGTTGTCTTTGCAGAGGAAAATCGGAAGAAGCCAACTGAAATGAGAACCAGGGAACGAGGTGGTGGAAGGTAAGTTGGTTTGGTAGTTAGGCTGATAGTTATATGTAAAGAATATTAGTTTTCAACATCATTTACTTTGTTTGGCATGTGCAGAGGCCGTGTTTATGATCAAAGGCGGCGGCATTCTCGCTCCCCCGGTTACTCTCGATCTCCTCCACGCCATGAAAGGTCTCATAGCCGTGACTACTATTCTCGTAAAAGAAGATCCTCTAGGTAAATATTCTTTAGCCATGTTTAAAATGTGCCCACTAAATCATTTCGTGATACAAATTCTGTTTTGGCACTCACTGCACCTGCCTTTTTGTATAAATGAAACCAGTACGCCTGCTTATGTCATAGTGAAGCCATTTAATAAAGAGATTTACCGGGATGGACCTTTGTTGTTTCTTTAGGACTTAAGCATGAATACCTCAATAATCGTCACATTTGCAGGTCTGTTTCCCCTCATGAGAAAAGGTATAGCAGAGAGAGGTCGTACTCACCTAGACAGAAAGATCTCTCTCCACCACCGCACAATTTTCCAGGTCCAGGTCCTGTAAGGGAACGTTCACCCTATGGTTCAAGAAGCCGCAGCCAGAGTCCGGGTTACGCCAAATCTCCTCCCGTGAGAGCTCGTAGCCCGAGCCGCAGCAGAAGCCACAGTCCCTATCAGTCATGAGTTGTGTTGTCCAGGGGATCCTCTTGAGGAGACGTGTCTATTGCCATTTAGCCGTGTCGCTAGAAATGTGCTTCTATGCTTTTAGTATCTGAACTTTTAATTGTTGGTTGGGTATTTCGGAGTTAGACTTGAAATAGTTCTGAATTTGTGTATCATGTTAGCAACTTTTCAACTTCATTCCTGTCCAATATTGTTGTTACTAATGCCTACTTTTAATTGTCCAGTAATTTGTCCTTGCTTTGGCTGTCAATTATTTTTCTGCTCTCTGAAAGTATTATGCAAAGTGAATCTAGATTACGTTTCTTCTTGTGAGTTAATATAAAAAATTAAGAAATTTCTCACTTCAGATGTATTATTTTATTTTCAGAAGTTGGAACTAATATTTTCTTAATCTCTAATCGTTTTTATATTATCATATAATCTCCACTTAGGGTGATATGGGAATGTTGTACTTCTTTGTTTTATAATGGCAGCTGGGTCGTAATTAACCCTCAGGCACCCTGCACTGCATTTGGCCTGAGTATGACGGCTGCTTTAGTACTACTTTGGCGCGATCAGCCCCGCACTGCCGGTGAGGTAGTGAGGTGGTGCACTGCGGAATTAGCGGTGTACCGTCCGTTTTGCATTTTTTTTTAAATTTTTTTTCAGCTAATAGGAAGTGCTACATTACTTCTCCATCGACTGTTCATCGTCTTCCTCTGTCAGAGCACCGCTTGAGAAGATGTTCTTTTTTTAACATTTTTTTTTGTGCTGGCTCCTCCTCCTTCGGAGCACCGCCGGAGAAAACGTTCTTTTTTTATTTTTTTTGCTGGCTCCTCCTCCTTCCATCACTGCCCTCCAAGTCTCCAAACCGTTCCCACGCAGGATTGGCTCAATGGCGAGGGTTGACGACAACTGGACTCCTATCCGAGCCTCCAGCCCGGAGCCCTAACCAGGGAAAGAAGATGTGTTCCTGATTTTCTGGTGCACCGCGCGGTGTAGCACCGCGCGATGAAAGTTTCAGGCGGTACCAACTGCACCGTGCCGGTGCCGGGCGGTTGGCAGCGAAAATTTCAGCTTTATTTGCCGGCCATCAGTTCCTTACCATTCTTGAAACACACACTACTAATTTTTTTTGTAAGTACTGGAAACACTACGTGTAATTGTTTGGTTAATTTTATTAAAGAATATGATGTTACATAATGCTTTTGTACATTATTATTCGTGATAACACAATTTCATACTATTATTTTTGTTTACAATCAAAATTGAAACTATCAATGAAAAACTTATAAGTAGGAGATTAAAAGGCATGGTCGGTGAAATTATGACATCTTTAGCATAAATTTTTTTAAAGAATAATGCTACTTGTATCCTCACTTTTGACCCTATTCATAAACCTTCTTATTTGTCAAGCATCATAATGATTGTGATTGTGATGCTTGACACATAAGAAGTTTATGAATATGGTCAAAAATGAGAGTATATGTAGCATTACTTTTTTTAAAATATTAATAACAAAAATGCTAGTCATACAACCTTTTTTTATACAACATTCTGTATAACCATCAAAACGACGCCGTTTTGTATTTTCACACTTTTTTTTCGCTTCAAAAAATACAAAACGACGTCGTTTTGATGATTATACAGAATGTTGTATTAAAAAAAGTTATATGCGTAGCATTGTTGTATTAATAAAGGGCTTCTTGATCTTAGGAGTAAGTGTTTCACCAAGTTTGGATCCAAAAGTTAAGTTATTGGGAACAATACTTTGTAACTTGTAAGTTAACTTTTCAGCCTAAAAGTAACCCAAAATATAGATGATAAATTAATTTATTTGATTGATTTAAAAATTAAAACATTTTAGAAAATACTTTATTCTTTAAAAAATCCAATGAAATTAATCAAGATAAGTGGATAAGCACACTTTGAGGACATGTACATTTACACGGTGAATGGGATGATGGGTTAGTTACTGCATAGTGTGCAGTGTTTTCGTAATATTATGGGATTGGTCGATCAATAAATTTATATAAAAGTGTTGAATATCGGACCACCTACCATAACAATAACACAGTGTCCGGGCTTGAGTTACCTTATGCCACATCTGGTGCATCCATGTGAATGGGGGAAGAGGGGAGTATACAGTGATAAAAACACTGTATACTATATAGTGCCTATGTATCACTATAAGATTGGACGATCAAAGGACTCGCACAAAAGTGTTGAACATAGAGCCCACCTACCACATCGATCACGAATTGCCATATAAAAACTGCATAATTTACAATAATTTTCTCACGCTCCCTCAGCCCGTGAATGGATTTTATTTGTCCTCTTATCAGAGGAAAACCTTTTTTTTTTGGGTAAATTTATGAGGAATATAATCGGATCACGATGGGCTGGTGAAATGTGGAAAGTTGTGTGCGCTCCCAATCTATCTTACTGATATGAGTTCCGGTAGCATGACGATGATGACTGCGGCTGGGGGAGGGGGCGCCGGAAGAGGAGGCGGAAGTAGCGGTGGCCGTTCGTGGCCGTCGACTACTTCGGTCTCTTCTTCAGGTAAGAGGATTCAGAAGGAGATGTCGGAGCTGAGTATGGACCCTCCGCCCGACTGCTCCGCCGGCCCGAAAGGTGACAACCTCTACCACTGGGTCGCCACTCTGTTTGGTCCTCCAGGTTAGGATACTAAGCTTTGGCGTTGGTCTTCTTATCCTTCGAAAGTTCTGAGAGGGGAATGTTGTGTTATGAGTTTGCCTTGCTTACTGGTAGATAATTGGGCGTTTCAGCCTCTCTGTTCTCAGTTACATTCATGGTTATCTTCAATATTGTTTTTATTGTGAAAAATGAGAGATCCTTCTTGCTAGATTGTTTAGTATCTTTAAGCACCTATTGATTGGTTTTAATGATTGTCTGCTGCCAGGAGGTAATTCACGCTAATGGCAATTGTGTTTCTGTAGTTAGCGTGATTTCTACATTCTACTATAGTGACACTTTCTTATTGTGATGTGTAGAAGATAAATTCAGCAAGCTTCTTTCTCAAGTTTCAATGGATTACTTGATTCCTATCTATTTCGTAGGGACACCTTATGAAAAGGGGATATTTTTTCTCGATATTACATTTCCCAGTGATTATCCTTTTAAACCTCCCAAGGTGATCCTCCATAGTTTCCAAAATCATTTAAATTTTTGGAGTCAAGTTTACTAATGATTTACACCATCAAAAGGGTGAAATTCCCTGATGAAACCTGGTTGCAGGTTGTGTTCAAAACCCGAATCTATCATTGCAATGTTGATTCATCTGGACATGTTAGTTTAGATATTCTGAAAGATGGCTGGAGTCCAGCATTAACTATCTCCAAGGTTCTGGTTTCCCTGAGATCAATATTTACAAATCCTGATGCCTGTAAGTTCTTGAGATATGCATTTTCTGTGTTAATGGGAATAAAACTTTTATTTTATATCTGTAATCTGTACTTTCTGCGGTCTAAGTGTACACCCACCCCTTTCTTTCCCGGGATTGTGACACGAAACAGTACTTCAACTCTGTTTTGTCCCTAAACTCTTGCACTGGTTTCTCATTCTAAAAATATCCATAGAGCTGTTAATCATTTTTTCCCCTTCTATATTGCCATCAAGCTTTCACCTTTTTGTCATGTTTGTATCAGATTTGAATCTTCATATCATGTTGTTTCCTGCAGATAAACCCCTTGTTCCAGGTATTGCCCACCTGTACTTGGCTGACAGAGCGAAGCATGATGAATTGGCCGCAGAGTGGACTCTCAGATTCGCCAGATGAATGCCGTAAATTTGACAGCATCGAACGATCCTGCAAATCCAACTATCAGTAATCCGGATGAGTGACCAAGTGAGAACGTCATTGAGCTCCAAGCTCTTTCTTCACTACTTTTCTTTAAGCTGTGGATCACGTCTATGAATGTCCTCTTCTTCTTTGTGGGAATGATTACATATTAATTAGTATGACAGCATCTTCTTCTTCTTTCTTAATTCTTAAATGGTCACAATGGTATATGTTGAATTTGGCCTTTTCGAACACTACAGATGTTGGCCCATCATCAACCAATCGGATAAATTACTGCCAATAATTCATCACCAACTCATAACGTGGAAAGTTAGGTGGAGGATCACCGATCCAAGATCAAAACTTTGAAGTATTATGGCAATTCATGAACCTTAATGATAAGTTTTTAATCTTAATTATTGAAAATGAGAGTTATCACAACGTTCACTCTCGAAACCACCTTTTTACACGACAGTCGGGCATTATTTCAGTAACATATCAGTACGAGTGGCCATCTTTCCGGTTCAACTGCAGCCCCGAAAGACACAGAGAATTTAACTTTGCAAAGAGTCACTTGGGTAGGTGTTAACTAGAGGGAGAAATGGGAAAGAGCATAACCCAACTGAGAGTGAAGGATCTTATCGAAGCAGGGCTTGCTCCCCAGGAAGCTACTGATTTTGAAAGAGAGCTCAAAGATGCGGCTAAAGATGGGAATGGAGCTCAGCAGGATGTGTGGCGCCGTATAACGGCTCGCAAGCTCTTGAAGCCATCGCATCCGCATACTTTGCACCAGCTTGTCTACTATGCGGTGTACCGTGATTATGACGAGTCCATCCATGGGCTTCCTCCCTATTGGTTTCCTTCACTGTGAGTGTTCTGTCTCAGGCACTAGATTTAAAGTTTATTTTGCAATTTTTTCTGATGTAATGATTTGTTTCTCGTCTTGATTTGCGAATACTGTTTTTTGTGCTGCAAATTGCGATATGATCTTTCAAGATTTCCATTTTCCGGATGATGCTAAAATTTGTCTGACTAGTGCGTAGGTGCTATGACTGCTGAGTGATCTAAATTGGGCAATTGTGTGATTCATATATGGAAAATGCTAAGCAGACGAACGCTAAACCGAAAATAGGGACCGAAATGGGGCAAAGAGATGAAAGTACCCCTGGCCCTGGCAGTGTTTCTGTGCTTAGTAGGGTGCAATTTCGCCATTTCGCCCAAATTCGGTTTACCGTTTGTCTGCCTAGCATTGCTCTTCTTATATATATCCCCGTCTTGACAGAAGCAAAACGAAAAATTAGTCTGAACTTGTTGGTGCATGTACTTCTTATTAAGACTTGAGAAATTACTAATTAGCAGTGTGTTGTCTTGATATGATGATCAATATGTTTGGAGCCTTTGTGGTAATTACCATATTGAATTCCATGAATCATCTTTGCACCGCGTTTTCACCATGTCAGGAATGAGTCTAAACTTACAAACTTGGGGCGTCTCATGGAAATTCATGGTCCAAGGCTGCTAGGTGCATCATACAAGGACCCCATAACAAGTTTCAGAGAGTTCCAGAAGTTCTCTGTTGAGCATCCTAAGGTAAGGCATTGTCATATCAGATATAGATGCAATACGACTATGCCTTGTCATTGCTTACAATAACTTGGTGTGTTCGTTCTCTCAGTTATATTGGCCACTCGTTGTGAATGAACTCTCCGTTAAATTTGTCGAGCCACCAAAATGTGTTCTGGATTCCTCTGACAAATCCAAACACGGGGGGACATGGTTTCCTGGCGCAATGATAAATATTGCCGATTGTTGTCTGGATGCAAATAGTTTTCCAAAGAAGCATGATGATAGCCTGGCAATTGTATGGAGGGATGAAGGGCGCGGTGATCAATATGTCAAACACATGACATTAAAGGAGCTCCAAGAACAAGTAATGTATGATTTGAATCATCTGACTTGTTCCTTTTCCTTCTGACGTGATTTAGTTTTCATTTATTTCCAATTACACATGTTCTTGACTTTGATCAGGTTGGTGGCAAATGCACTGGACTCAACGTTCAGCAAGGGAGACGCCATTGCTATTGACATGCCCATGACAGTGACTGCTGTTATTATTTACTTGGCAATTGTACTTGCAGGGTGTGTTGTTGTATCAATTGCTGATAGTTTTGCACCAAAGGAAATTGCAACGCGATTACGCGCATCCAATGCAAAGGCAGTTTTCACACAGGTAGTTTACAAGATTTAATCTTGGACTTGTTACATTCGAGGTTGATGGGTTTGATGTACTGTGCCAATGTGAAGGTTTTATGCATTATTTTGACCATTTACTGCACTTGATATGATTTCGTTCTTCTTGAAGAATGTTAACCTCAAAACAAATTCAGGATTTTATTGTTCGAGGAGGAAGAAGATATCCTTTATACAGGTAATGCTTGCATCCAAGTTCAACATAGAACTACTGTCCTAACCATGGTCCATAATCATCATTCTCATCTTTGGTGCAGCAAAGTGGTGGAAGCTTCTCCAGATAAAGTTGTTGTCGTTCCTTCAACCGGAAACAATGTGGATGTTCAATTAAGAAACCAAGATTCGTCGTGGGAAACTTTTCTTTCTTGTGCATATCTCTTACCCAGGTAAGTTTTCTAGATACGGCGAATATATGAAACATGTAACAGATATCAGTTGCAGGTTCTATTTAGTTGATAATTACCGTTCATAAAGTTTCTTCTTTTGACAGGCCATACTCTTACACACCATTTTATCAACCGACAGACTCTGTCACCAATATCCTCTTTTCATCGGGTACCACAGGTAGCGTCTGTTTCACACAAGCTTAGTTTTAGCTTACTTCTGATGCATGGATTTGATGCATTTTCCACTCTTCAACAGGTGATCCCAAAGCTGTGCCATGGACTCAACTTTCTCCAATTCGTTCTGCTGCTGATTCATGGACGCACCTCAACATCCAGGCTGGAGATGTTTTTTGCTGGCCAACAAACTTAGGATGGGTAATGGGCCCAGTTTTACTGTATTCATGTTTCCTAACCGGTGCGACTCTAGCTCTCTATCACGGTTCTCCTCTCGGTCATGGTTTTGGAAAGTTTGTCCAGGTAGCTTTCCACAGACTTCTTAATCGTAAAGTAATCTTTCTTTCATTGGTTCTACTCCTTGATTACTTTTATGCATCTTCAGTATTGGTGTCATTTTCCACCATACATACATTAACATTTATATTTGGGTTTCTTTTCTACAAATAATTGCCCGAAATCTCAACTTGCAAACTAATTTCTAGGATGCAGGAGTTACTATTTTAGGAACTGTTCCCAGCTTGGTTAAGACGTGGAAGAGCACCCGTTGTATGGAAGGCATAGACTGGACTAAAATAAAGTAACCCTCAACATTTACCTTGTAACTTTCTTGCATATTCATCTCATCTCACTGAATGAATGTGGTCTGCAGGTCATTTAGTTCGACCGGAGAGACCTCGAACATTGATGACGACCTTTGGCTCACTTCTAGAGCATTCTACAAGCCAATTATCGAATGTTGTGGAGGCACAGAGCTTTCTTCATCGTACATTTTTGGGAACGTTTTGCAACCACAGGCATTGGGAGCTTTTAGCTCTGCAAGCATGGGTGCCGGCTTTGTGATATTTGATGAAAATGGGATCCCTTACGTAAGAATCTCCTCAACACCTTATTATTAACTCATTTATCATATATCCTATTCCTTATGCGATTTGATGTGTTTGAATTCCAGTATGAAATTTGATCATCTCCTTACAAAAATTTGTGCTTGTTTAAAAAATTTTGTCTGATTATTCTTATCTACAGCCAGACAATCGACCTTGTGTTGGTGAAGTGGGTTTGTTTCCTTTTTACATGGGTTCAACTGATAGATTGCTGAATGCTGATCATGAGAAGATTTACTTTAAGGGTATGCCGATATACAATGGGATGGTATGTTATTCAATAAGACTGAGCTGCTAATTCATGAATTTTTTTCCACATATAAGGTGAAGAATAAATGAGTTATGTGCCGAATTTTAATCATGATTGTCGAGATTGTGATTCCACACTTATATTTAACGGTCATAATTTGAATTCGTCACATAACTCATTTATTCGGTAACTAAACTTCGGCACCTGAAGATTTTTCCATCTGACAACACCAATACTGTATCATGTTTCTTTTTCTGATTAGCAACTAAGAAGACATGGTGACATCCTAAAGAGAACGGTGGGAGGATATCTGGTGGTGCAGGGCCGGGCGGACGACACGATGAACCTCGGTGGCATAAAGGTGTGAGATTCTCACCTAAATAAGCTTTTGTTGCCGCTCTGGCAGTTTTCAGGAAGACTGGAATAGAGAATTACAGTTGCATTATCTGTTGATTCACAGACAAGTTCCGTTGAAATCGAGCGCATATGCAACACAGCCGATGAGGGTGTTGTTGAAACAGCTGCTGTTAGTATGGCTCCACTAAATGGTGGCCCTGAGCAGTTGTTCATATTTGTGGTGCTGAAGGAAGAGTCTGGAGTGAGACCAGATGAGCTCAAGCTCAAGTTCTCAAAAGCAATTCAGACAAATCTCAATCCACTGTTCAAGGTTTGTGTTTGTGGGTTCGGGAAATTCAGACAAGTAAATAATGATCTCTCTCTGTGTTCTTACAGAATTACTATTTTCCTGTTGCCCAGGTAAGTTATGTAAAGATTGTTGCTGAGTTTCCTCGAACAGCATCGAATAAACTGATGCGTAGAGTGTTGAGGGATCAGTTGAAGGAGGAGCTTAAGATGATCAGCAAATTGTAATTCACGTGTCAAGTGCTAAAATAAATATTTTGTAACACAAATATTATAAATATATCGTATCGATGAATTTTAAATTTAAATCGTGGTGAATCATAAAAGTTTCACATTACTGCAGCATTTTTTGACAAGTATAAGAATGATACGGAGGATCACATTCCAGAGGCACAATATGTGAGAAATAAGTACCTTGATCGTGATCTATGAATAAAGAATTGGGAAAACAATTCACTGAAATGCGCAATTTGTAGCAATGGTGTCATTTGGTACAATATGAACTTTCCTTTCCATCTTTCCTGCACTGCATAGTGGAAATTTTCTACTTGACAATTACAAGTTACTAGAATTCTACACTTGGTAACGAGCATTCTACACAAAAACACACACAAAAAAAATGCAGTAACCACCCAAAAAAACACACACGCAAGGTTCCAATTGGCTGAGATGACAAGGCAACGGCAGAAAATCATGCCACCTCAAACGAGTTCATATCATCAATGCATACCGTAATTTGGAAACATCAGTTGGCTGGTCATTTGAAGAAATTGTTTGTAGATTGTAGAGCTTGCTGCAGTTCTTAAACCCACTTCACTTCATACAGGTACTCTTTTGCCACGATAACGATCAAAAAACTGCAATTAAGTCCATAATTAGTTCACCTGAGCGACCATAAGTATTTTAAGAGATCATTCTCAACCCAGAACGTCAACGATTGTTTTTATTTTCTTTGAAAAAACGCAACGTCCCTGCTTCATTTTCTAGGAGTTATATAAGGATTCCACTGGGCCACACACATAAAACTGATGTAGTGATTTCCTTTCGTGACATAGATCTCGCAGACAATAGAATGAACTACAAGAGTCATTTCCTGATTTATAGAGATTTTATGATTCCAGATGGAGTATATGGAATGAAATGAACAATGTATCTATGCAAATGGAAAGACAAGTAATTCCAAATTATGCAATCATACCGATCTTATTAAAGGATGCTGGAAGAGCCACCCAATAACAGGTATCTTCTGCAGGAAAACAGCAAGGGTCGGCCAGAATCCACTGAAATTATAAACTAATTAGTATCATTTTCGATAAGACATGAAAACATTCACAAAGATAAGTGATTGGAAGTAGACCTGAAGAGTACAATAAATCCATATGTCTCAACAATCATCCCGGTGATGGGCCATCCAATGATCACTAAGAAGAAACCAACGCCAAATGAAACCGTCCCCTGTAATCAACATCACAGAAAACAAGGAATTGTAGCAAAGAAATGATGCTGGGAGAACGGATTCCTTGTCGCGAAGTATCCGGATCCATTTGTGTGTAAAACACGGCAATTAGCAAGAAAATATACCTTAAAGTTAGACGGTTTCATAAAAAACTGGGCGGATGATTTCAGTCCAATTGTTAAAGTCACGCCAGAGAAGAAGAGAATCTATTGAGTAGAATTTGGCGGCATTAGAGTTGTTAGACATGAACAGAACGGTACCAAACAATCAAAACCAGCTTTGATGTAATACTTACATTTCCCATTGCAAGTAGACCCTTGTCAAAGAAGAAAATGATCCCCAAGAATGAAAAGAATACTCCAAAACCCGTGAGACCAAGCCCAATTTCTGCTCCACCATTTCAGAACCAGAACAGACAACGGATTAATCAATCATGAATTTCTTTCAAGTTAACAGTTGAGCGAGACCAAGCACGTATAGAACTTCTTAAGCATAAACAAAATCGTACAGTGTCGAATAGAAGTAAACTGGAAAACAAATAAAACAATCATATAGTGATCATCACCGCAACTCATGTAAGATCTGGCATGTGATTTGAAATGAACATCACATCATCGCAGTAATTAACATAAAAAAAGTATGCATCTAAAACAGAATCTCCCAAGTCCAACCAAAACAAAGAACGATATTAACAGGAAAAGGAAAACAGGTAGTTGCTCCTTGCCAAAGAAGAAAAATAACTCCCAATAATGATCCCAGAACCTGTGAGACCAAGCATAATTTCAGCTCCATCCTTCCACAACAAGGAATAGACGATGATTAAGCACTAATAAACTTCTTTCAAGGAAAAGATAGAGCAACTGGAAAGTACAGCACTTCTTAAGCATAACAATTAACAAATGCCAATGAGGAATAGAAACAACCTAAAATTTAAATCAACAACAATCCAGTGAAATTATCCACCACGCTTCATGCAAGATCCGGAATGCATGTACAATCTCTAGATCAACACAATCATTGCAAATGAGAAACAAATTCACTCAGTAACATTCAAGCCAGTCGTCTCGAAACAAAATTGCCTAAACCTATCTATATAGAAATCATAGCATTAACATGTAAACAAAATTAGGTATAAAATCGACGAACATACTCTTCCGATCATTCATCTCGAAGGACATCATCTTCTCCGCTCAGATTCAATCACGAAGCAATGCAATGTCCAACTGAAACAAAAAAAAAAAGATACCGAAAATTTATTAATCATTACAATCGACGTATCCAGGTCAATCATTGTAGAAAATAGAAATCTATAAGAGCGGATTACTGAGGATTCAAGCACTGCAAGAACATAAAAAATCGAACGATAAGATTTGCTTCTGCAAAACTAAGATTCATTCGAGCAGCAAGCGCACACACATATATGCAAGAAATGAAACTCCGAACCTGCAAGGAAGTTTCTGTAACGATTGTACCTTAGAAATTCGACTCCAACGGAAGCAACAACATGGTATTGGCGCGATGACGTGATATATTATTGATTGAAAAAAAAAAAGGAGGATAGAGGTTAACTACTCGCCCATTTGTTGAATATGGACGGATTTATAGGGTGTGTTTAATAAATTTGACTGTGATTAATGACTGGTGACTGATGAAGTACCTTATAAGGTGACTGATGAAGTGCCTGATAAGGTGGACTAATAAGGTGACTGATTTGATTAGACTTGTTTCGCAAATTTACCTGATAAGGTGATTGATTTTCGTATAATGACATTATTTTATATTCTTATTCTAATTTTTAATAATATTATATATTACAATTATTATTAAATAAAAAAATATTTTTAACTTTGATAATTCTAATTTATTGTTTAAATAAATAGTTATTATTTTAAATATTAACAATAAAGTTTAGAATAATTAAAATAATATACTCATTGTAGAGACGTATAGGTATATAATCAGGGGCGGACCTTAGTGGGTCCGCGGGGGGCACGCGCCCCCCATAAATCTTGTAGAAAAATGTTTTTATTAATACAATAGATATAAATAAGTTCCAATTTCTTTCAAGAAGTTTAAATTCTTGAAAGAAAGCCCGGGTTCCAATCTTTCTGCAATCTATTAGTTTTGAATTAAAAAATAATCGCATAAATATTAATAATTTCCAATTTTTTAACAAATCGTGAGCGGCTCTGCTTGGTATGAAGTCTAATGCTTGAAAAGAAGCCAGGGTTCCAAATTTTTTTTGTCAAAATTTACATTTTCTTATATAAAAAAAATGCTAATTCTTAAACATTGCATCTCTTTTTTTTATATTCTAAAATTTAGAACTCTATTTTTTTTGCTGCAAATTTCCCAACATAAAATTCAAACTAAAAACGAAATGCCAAAAATTTTTATACTACACAAATATCATCCTAATTACGGCAAATTTATTTTTTAGCAATTTTTTAATGCTAAAAAATAGCACTTTTAGAGATAATTTTGATACTTTAACAAAAAATGATAAAGAAATCATAATTAAAAATTATGAACTATTCTAAAATCGTCTTGATACGATGATATTAGAACTGATCTTATATTTTAATTTTGATGATCATAACTGAAAAATATTACGTACTAATTATAAGTGTAGTTTTGTCTATTGTTTTTTTTGTTTTTTTAAATAATTTTATTAGCTATCTTTTGTAAATCTTATTTTTTCTTCTACTATGATTGTAATACAAATTAGTCTAATCTAGTGTATCATATTTTTCATATAGTATAGTATATTATTTAAATATAATTAATTATTAATATATATATATATATATATATATGCTGATGATCGTGACCCCCCTTTCAAAAATCCTGCGTCCGCCGCTGCATACAAATATCCGTGAGCTAGTTAAGCTCAGTAAGAATTAAGGTGGTTTGGTGGAAAGGTTTCTAAACTTCTCATTTAACTGACTAAGTAAATCTGTAAGAACTAGATAGTTTAAGAATAACCAAACCAAATCAAACTCAACAGATATTCATTCCATCTAATTTTCTGCAAGAAGAAAAGTCAATACTTTCGAAATTGCATTTCCACACACAGGGACATAAATAATCACAGTAACAAAGTGACCACATATCACAACGTCTTTCGGGTAATTCACGTGATCAAGATTCCTTCTCTTGATCAGGGATCCAATTACCAATAACCAGGCCATTCAGCCAACACTCGGAGCACCAAAGCCCAACTCACCACATTTTACAACCACAACAAATCAACATGCACAACAGAACTCCTAGATCACACATTCATACATATACTTCGTGAGAAAAATCCTATGATCTGAATAATGTCAATAACCGAAATCAAGCCTCTCTATGTCATGAGCAAGAAGAAAACGTGAGTTAGAAGCCTTTGACCAAAAATTGGAGTTTTAGAAATTTCTTCTCTTGTCCAAGATCTGTTGCACAAAATTCAGGTTGACAAACAGTTCCAGAACACTGATCACGTTTAAAATAGACATTCTTAAAACCAAAATCAAACCGAAGAAATCCTATACAATTCCATCACAAACGTCCCCAATTCTTACAGTTAGTGATTGATCCGTCGTTCTCCGAAAACTCCCACTCTTGAAGAACCTCCTGCTTGCTCACAGTCAGCTTGTAAGTGACGATCTTGCTTCCTCTTCCCGGCCATGGTCGTTTTATAGTACTCTTCCGAGCGTTACTTCCGTTTCGCTCATCAATGGCGAGGATGATCTCTCCTGCTCATTTAGGGCAATTTAAATCCCTGTACTTCCGAAGAGTTATGCCGTCCCATGGCCTTCTTGCCCTTCCAGTGCCCGTCGCTTCCCATCCCTCGCGTGGATCCCTCCTCCCAATTCCCTTTTTCCTTCTTGTTCATTCACTGTACTTCTCCCGTCTATGGAGCGGGATCACACACGGAATGGTTTGGGCCTTGGGGGTTCGGTTACCGGCCCATCTCTTCCACCGTATTTAATTAATTAAACTAATAACCATCAAGTAGGGATGACAATTTTGTCCCGTCCCTGCGGGATGACCCGGACTCGCCCCGCCGCGGGGCGGGTCAGACCCGACCCGGGGGCGGGTCCGGGGCAGGAGTTAGGGCCCCGCCCCGGACCCATCCCGCACATATATATTTATATTTATGTATTTTTAATTTTGTTATCTTATTTATAACTATAGTTTAATTATTTTAAATTTATAAATATTGAAAAAATTTAAAAACAAAGATCTAAGAGAGAAAAATATAGTTAAAAATGAGTAGAGTGATCTTTTTTATCAAAATTTTGATATTTTTTTCCATATTTAATTTATTTTTTAATTTTAACATATTTTTTTAATTTAGTTTTTTTAAGTGATTTTGGAAAAGCGGGACGGGACGGGCCGACCCGGACCCGCCACGTCTCCGGGGCGGGTCCAAGTCCAACTTTGAAACAGGCGGGGCAGGTCTGGGTCTGCCTTGGCCCACCCCGCCCCATTGCACCGCATTTTCGGCACCATGCACAGTAATGAAACAGGGGAATTTAGAGCCAATAAAAGAGCAATGAGCAATGAGCAATGATTATCTAAAAAAAAAAAAAGAGCAATGCTGCCATGCAAACAATAT
>JAOYMZ010000011.1:288963-303582 GCA_025802335.1 Pinguicula primuliflora
TTGTAATCGTGTTTTCAGTAAGAAAACATAGAGAAAAGAGTGTAGTCGGTAGAAGTAAGTATATATATTACTTTTGTGATGAAAATGGGTATGAATGAGAATTACTGGAATTTCTCTCTACTGCTCTGTTCACTTTTCTCTTCTTCACGAAGATTCTTAGTTCTTCTCCTTTCCCTCTCCATTCGTCTTCTTCTTCCAAAATTCTTTCTCTGATTCTGCCCTTACAAATCATCTCTTCTCCTCTTCTTGAAGATTCGTCTAACTCTCGCCCATTTCATCTCTCTCCCTCCCAAAATTCCCCTCTAATCTGTTGAGTTACAACAGTGAGCCAGGCACATATTCACAAGTTCAGAGCATTGTTTAAGAAATTACAGGGGAGTCAATGGCGTCGTTTACACGGCCACCATTTTTTTTCTAATCCCGAACAATGTGGCCCAATTAAAAAATTTTATATGCTGAATTCTATTAGTGGTCGTTCGGTCAAAATATGACGGTCACGATCAATGATAATATTTGTGGGTTTAAATAGTTTCGATCCGTTATATTCGCCCGTGAATTTGACCTGTTTGATCGTGGCTATCAGAATTTTAATCTGACGATCACAAATAGAATTTAACACATAATTTTTTTTAAATAAGGATATAGTATTGGAGAGTAGAAATTTTTTGTAAAAAAACACCGTCATCTAAAACACAAACTAGACTTATCATTATCTTTATTCACATGTTGTAACGACGAGAAGAATAAACATGTTTTTTCATTGATCATATGAGTAAAATGAAATTTATTCCTGTGATTTGGGTTAAAGTCACTTTACCATCTTGTAATTTAAAAATTAACAATGTACCCCACTGTGGTTTACAAAAGTATCAACGCGCCACATTATTATATTTTAATTAAAATTAATAATAAAAAGACTGAAATACCCATTAGTTAAAAAATATAATAATAATAATAATAATAATAACTCTTTTACCCTAAATATCATTTATTTCTATTTTTAAATTAATATAAATTACAAGAATATAAAGTCTAAAAAATAATAGAATAAAATTAAAACATAAAATATTAATAAAATATGCAAAAATAAAAATAAAAAACTTTCACCTTCCACTAAAAATAAACAAAAAACAATTACAATTTTGTAAAATAAAAACAAAAACAGAAAAATTTCATAAAAATTTGAAAAAAAATTCGTTACAAATGTATAAAACTTTAAAAATTAAAGTTTTTACAGAATTTTAAAATATTTATATTTAAAAATATTCAAAATTAAATACTTACAAAATATTTAAAATGCTATTTAAACTCATTTTTATTATTTTTAAATGCTATTTTTATAATAAAAAATGAATAAAATTCAATAAGCTAAGGCGCAAAACAGTCTTTTTCGATCATTTTTTTCGCCCACTCTCAATACTTGCGAGTGTGATTAGAGGTCACCAAACGGGTGGACCAGGCTGACTCGCCCTGTTTTATACAGGTTGACGGGCTGAATTTTGAAATCTAGCCTACCTATTTTATAAATATGGGTCGGGACAAGCTTGCCTGTTTACAAAACAGGTTAGGCCAACCCGACCTACCAAAAATGGAATGACTTCCAACCTGCACGGGTTTTGACGGGCCCATCTGTTTAACATGTTTTTTTATTTTTAACTTACTGTAAAAAAAATTGACATAAATATAGAATAAAGATGAGGACCGGGTCAATAGCGTAAATTAGTATTGTATTACAGACACAAAGATGAGGAGAAAATAGAGATATACGACTGACGGGTCGATGAGTTGTATTTATTTTGCGTTTTGACCTATTTAGTTTTTATTATATTATATTATAAAATTTTAAAAAATAATAATAAATAAAAAAATAAACAGGGCTACCTGCTAACCTGCCGGGTTGAGAATCTCAACCCAGCCTGACCCGTTTTTAATTACATGCCAGCCTAACCCGTTTTCAATATGGACCAGGCTGGCCTAACCCATTTTTTTAACGGGTCAGACCGACCCAAACCTGTATTTTTCGCGGACAAGTTGAGTCCGACCTGTTTAACTCATCCTATTTGTTGACCTCTATGGGATAAATTATCCATTTCCAAACTATAAAGTGATTTTATACCAAACCATAACATTTTACTCTATCAGTGTGGATAATTATTTTTTATTTCTTTTTTTAGTCATTTAATAATTAATATTATATTTACTTTTTGAAAAAAGTTGTAGCAAAAATCAGAAAAGCGTGGAAGAAAGAGTAAAAAGTCTCAAAACCAGTGCTGGTCTTCTGCTGATTTTTCCTCTTCCATTCTACCAACTACCCATCACACACAACCACGGCCGATCTCCACCGCCATCGCCACCGCCACCACGGTTCCGCCGACTGAGATATATCTATTGCGGATAAACGTAAGGAAAAGGATTTTAGCGGTCACAGCATCTTATGAATTATTACGCAACAATTCGCATTGGTGGTGGCGTATGCGTGCATACTTTCTTCATCTCATACTCATTTCTTTCTCGTTTTCGATTATTTGATTTCATTTTATTGTTTTCTGATTGATTTTTGGTCTTGCTCTGGGTGATCGGGCGATTCGAGAGCGGATTTGGCTGAATTGTAATGGGAAGACTAATTTCGGTGGATTCATTAATGAAGTCGCAGAAAGCTTAAATTTATGTTTCATTATTCATCGAATTAAGATATTTTAGATTTGTGTTGTTCCTGCTTGATTAGTTTGAGTTCTTAAAGGAATATTTTGTGTGATATTGGGGATGCGAAATTGTATTACTAATATTACATAGTTGGTACTTGTAGATTTTCTTTTAACGCCAGACCCTGCTACTGTTTATGGTACTCCGGTGTTTGTTTTTTCAACATGCACAATTGATTGCATCTTGCATGAGCTTTAAATTTTTAAAATAACTGAAAATGAGCTTGGTATGGTCTCGTGTAGGAAATTGGGGTGTGATATACTTGTAAGAAATGGAATTTCTGGTGTACTCACTTCCGCAAATGGTCAAGTAGATAATAGGGCATAGTTCTACATGTTGATGATTTGTTTCGTATTCTGAAATACCATATCCTATGGTTTCCTTGATAATATTGATTGTTCTCTGACAACAAATCCAGGCTGGTGATTTTGGTGGTCTCTGGCATGAACGCTTGATCTTGCTTTCTAGATGTGTTGTTGGATATCCTGTTTCTTTTATCATCACTCATTTGATAGACAATATGGAAAGGAGTGAGAGTCTGTCGAAGAACAGTTCTTTGAAACTGAAAACCCAGCAGTCACTTCGCCGTCTTGGATTGAGCGCTCCAACAAAAACTGAACAAAAACCACCAGTGGTTGTAACAGAAAAACGCAATAGTAGAAAAAAATCTTCAAAAAGTGGTGATGCCGCAGTTATCAGTGATGATGTTAAGAGATCTAAAAGAGAGGAACACAGGATTGATATCGGGGATGAGCAGCGTGATTTGCTGGGATATGAAGTGTTCTGCAGCAAACTTTCTTTAATAAAAGGAAATTCTAGTAAGAACCAGGAAGAACAAACTTCAGAACAGTCAGAGAGCATGAACTTGGATTGGGTGGATGCTAAACTGACAAGCAAGGCATTGGTTTGGAATTCCGAGCTGTTACATCTAGAAGATGTGGTTGCGGTAAATTTCTTCAGGTGTATCAATCATTTCCATTTTATCTCTTCGGTTTGTTCTCATAATATTTCATCCAACTTTGCAGCTATCCTACTGTGTTGGCCTAAGGCGTTTTACTGTACATGCGTACCAATTACGAAAGGGTTCATGTGGCCTTTTGGTGAAAAGTAGGAGAAGCCGGAAAGACTTGTGTTTTTTTGCTTCAACCTCAGAAGATGCGCTTCAGTGGGTTAATGCATTTGCAGAACAACACTGCTACGTTAACTCGTTGCCTCATCCCATGGCTTCTAAGAAGCAGAGTTCAGATTTACTTTTCAATGAATTTCCTCCTGAATCATACATTAGGTGTAAAAGTGCACCCAAAATGCTTGTCATTTTAAACCCTAGATCTGGACGTGGTCGTTCAAGCAAAGTTTTCCATGGACAGGTCGAACCTATTCTAAAAGTAAGTGCGCTATGGAACTTCCCTTGAATCTTTAAGAAATATGGAGTTGTCTTTCCTGTGCTGCATATAGCGTTTGAGGTTTGCCACACTATTTTCTCAGTCAATGATTCAACTGTTACTTTTGAAGCCCTCTACTTTATTATCTTTAAGTATTGGAAGTTTTTTATCAGATAACTGAACCAATCCATCTTTCGTCTCTTTCATAGTTGAAGGGGTTTAATCAGATAACTTGAGCCATACTAATGTTTTTTTCCAAGGCAGAGATGTTTACACTTCTTAGAAGTAAGTGTCTCGAGGTCCTCAAAGTGAACTACTGATCTTGATAGATAAGGATTTAAAAGGGAAACTGAGGCTTTATTGTCATTGCATATTTGCCAATAAGTGTGGAGAGGAACTCTGGTGATTCACCGACAGAACTTTTGAATTCGGATTTTTTTATAATATATAAACCTCAAAAAATTCTATGATGCTTGCACTCATTTGACATGTAATAATGAGAAGTATTTCAACTAAATTCCTTAATTCATTTTGCCTATGGAGCTTTTTTTTATAACAGTCCATGCTTATTCATTTTAAAAGAGTTCATGCATGCATGACTTCAGCGACATTCATATCTGCGTTATTTATAAATTATACCTATAAATTTGTAATGAAAATGGACAACCAGGATCTGTGTAGGGCATAGCGGAAATTAATATATGCTAAGGATCTGTTAATATAATTTTTTCTTGTTTGTGGACTTGCAGCTCGCAGGTTTTGATTTAGAGGTTGTTAAAACAACATATGCTGGTCATGCTAGAAAACTTGCTGCTAGTGTTGACTTCAGCACATGTCCTGATGGTAATTCCTCATGGTTTCTTATTCTTCTCTCTTTTAGGAATTCTGTATATGGTTTGGTGTCTTACATTTGACTATTAATTTTGATGGATTGAAGGTATTATCTGTGTTGGCGGTGATGGGATAATAAATGAGGTAAATGATGGTCTTTTTTCTGTCCCTTGTTCATTTATATCTCATTCCTCAATAGTTGACATCTTTTGATTTATCAGAGTCAAAAGTTCCTATTCTAATTGACTGCAATTCTCATGCTTAAAACTTTTGTGTGTGGAGACCATTTTGAAGTTGTTGAATCTAGTGTGTGATGCTCATGACATTTACTGAGCTAGTTAATGGTTAAGCTCTGATTTGTTTTTCATTAGTTGATATTCCTTGTTTGTGCCTCAATCAAATAGGTCCTGATCACTCTCTTTCTCAATTTTCCTGGTTTGAAATTTGACATGTTTATTTGAGGAAATGGCCTTGCAGTTAGTCATTGCCCTACCTTTACAACATCTGTTAAGTTCTTGTATCTAATAGTGGTAGAGCTCTACCATTCTCCTTCAGTATTCTCATTTCATATGTGTCCCTCTGTCAAATGCAGGTTTTGAACGGATTGCTTAGTAGAGACAATAAAAAAGAAGCAATTTCAGTCCCTATCGGAATTGTTCCTGCTGGTTCTGATAATTCCTTGATCTGGACTGTTCTTGGTCTTAGAGATCCAGTATCAGCAGCGGTAGCTATAGTTAAGGTGTTTTGTACTTCTTGATCCCTTTTAGTTGTTTTCAGCATTAAATTTATATGGAAGTGACAAATGATATATCTAGAGTTCTGCTAGCAATATTTGTTCGGCAGATCATTTGAAAAACATCTCTTTATTGATTCTTTATCAAAATCATTGAAGCTTCATCCGATGGATTTTTATGCTAACTACATTCCATGCTCTTTGAA
The DNA here is from genome assembly GCA_025802335.1 of Pinguicula primuliflora. Lineage (NCBI taxonomy): Eukaryota > Viridiplantae > Streptophyta > Magnoliopsida > Lamiales > Lentibulariaceae > Pinguicula > Pinguicula primuliflora. The sequence continues at coordinate 294,819 of JAOYMZ010000011.1, forward strand.
CGAAGTATTTTAGTCTTCACTGGTTCAATTTTTTTATTTCAAACCAATCCGAATTATTACATTTCTATTATATCTGCCCTCTATCCCACTCCAAGTTTCTCGCCAGGTTCCTCAGGGTCTCTTGCAGGTCTCAGTATTGTTAGTGATTTCAATTATATGGGACAGTTACTCCAAAAAATTATATGGAACAATTAGTGTCCTCGTATTGGTTAGCCTTTTTCCTTGAATTAAGCATGTGTTTAAGCTTTTCGGGTTGTTTCCAGGGAGGTCTAACTGCAACTGATGTTCTTGCTGTTGAGTGGGTTCACGCTGGAGCTATTCATTTTGGGACAACAGTCGCATACTTTGGCTTTGTTAGTGACGGTAATTCATGAGCGCGTTGTTGTTAACTTTTCTGTTGTGCATGTATGGGAGCAGCTGAGACATTCTTGGTGGAAATATTGTCTTGCTTGAAGGCTAACGTGTGACAGGCTATAGATCAATCCAGTCCCACAAGGAGAATATTTTACTCCTAAATTTCATAGTTCGATGAGCCTTTTTATCATTCCTGTTCTCCACACAATGTGACCTCTTGCAGTCAAATTGATTCAACAACTCTATTTTTGTCCTTACATTGAATCATGGTGCCTCTTTGCTGATATTATACGAACATTTCTTGTAATGTAGTACCCTAGAGTGATCACTAATGTCAGTTGTTTCCTTCAAATGCATTACGAAGTAATCTACTTGAGTTTCTAAGGAGTGTCCGTTTTCTGATTATAGTTTCGGGTGTACTAGAGCAGAGCTCCTAGGATTAACAAGTTTCTTAAGTGTTTCATTTTTCTGATTATAAATTAGTGTGCGAGACAAGAGATTTACAAGAATTGAATTTCGATTCTCTAGATTATAGATTTTTTTTAACAATTTTTATTGTATTGATCCCATCACTTTTACATGCTGCAGTATTGGAACTTTCCGAGAAGTACCAGAAACGGTTTGGCCCTTTGCGCTATTTTGTTGCTGGGTTTCTCAAGTTTTTCTGCTTGCCAAAGTACAGTTACGAAGTTGAATACCTTCCATCACAAAGAGAAAAGGAAATTGTTCCTGCTGATCATGTTGTCGACATTTCAGAGCTCTACACTGACGTCATGAGAAGATCCAGCAAGGAAGGCCTTCAGAGAGCTTCTAGTCTTTCGAGTATAGATTCTTTGATGTCCCCATCTCATATGTCTGTACCAGATATAGATAATGCTACTTTTAGTAGCACCGAGCCTTCGGAGTTTGTGCGTGCAATAGATGCTAAGTCGAAACGTCAATCATCTGGAAGATTGAATTTCTCTGCTGAAACAGAAGTTATTCATCCTCAGTTGCCACATTTAGTTACTCCAACTGGGCCCAAGACTAGGTCAAAATCAAGAACAGAGAAAGGGCGGACAGGCTATACTTCTGCAAATGAACCAACTCGGTCTTCTTGGGGAAACACAACAGCAAATGACAAAGAAGATATCTCATCAACAATGTCAGATCCTGGTCCACTTTGGGATTCTGAACCTAGATGGGATACGGAGCCAAACTGGGATGTAGAGAATCGTATTGAATTGCCCGGTCCGCCAAAAGATGCCGGCGTTGGTGCTAACGCAACTGAAACATCCGCAGAACCTGAGGAGAATTGGGTTGTTGCTAAAGGCCAATTTCTTGGTGTCCTGGTATGTAATCATTCCTGTAAAACTGTTCAAAGTCTCCGTTCTCAGGTAGTGGCCCCATTGGCGGAACACGACGATAACTGCCTGGACCTGCTACTGGTTCATGGGAGTGGTCGACTGAGGCTGTTGAGATTCTTGTTGTCTCTGCAAGTGGGCAAACACACTTCCTTGCCGTACGTCGAATATATTAAGGTAAATGGGACCTTCGACTCCTTCACCTGTACACTGAGTATATAACCATATCTAACCTGGATTTCCTGTTGTTTCAGGTGAGGTCGGTGAAAATAAAACCAGGAAAGCACTCCCACAATGGCTGTGGGATCGACGGTGAACTATTCCCAGTAAACGGGCAAGTGGTCTGCTCCCTATTCCAAGAACAATGCCGGCTCATTGGCCGCTCTCCATGTCCGAAAACTTGACTGACTATTGTGATTTTGGTACAATCTCGTGGGTGCTGTGCATCTCCACATCTCTGATGTTCTTCTTCTTACTCTAATGGTGGCTCAGAATCTGAATCTTTTGATTACCGGCGGAAATATTCACTCATTTTTATTGAGTTTGATGTCTGTGTGTGTTTGTATTTGATGTTTCCTGGGTCCATTCTTTTATGAGCAACTTCTAACTATATTCCAGAATCCTGACTTGTTGGGTTGGGTTTCTTTTTTTCAATAGTTACAGGTTCATTATGGATGATATAACATTCACTTTTCAGACATGATTACATATAGACATGGATTGGATTGGATTGGATTATATTACTCGGAATATACTAAACATGAAAATCTAATTTAAATTTGGTTTCAATAATGGTTGTTTTCTGTTAAATTTTCATTGCACAAGTTGTGCACAAACTTAGAAAATGCATTGGCAAACCTCTAGAACTCTTGAAAAGTGAAAGTTGAAACTGGTATACAAACTTGGGTCCTGGTGTACAGTTAAGTACCAAACACGGATTCAATTTCAGTTATTATTAGAACCAGTTTTTGAGAAAGTGCTAGGCAGTTCCTGTGCGATCGGGGCTTGCCTAGCATCTGGGCGGCCTAGGCACCCGCTTAGACACTACTAAGCGGGTGATTAAGCGGCATTCGAGCAGGCCGGAGGGCGATCGCCAGCACCTAGGCCGCACCTAAACGGACTAGGCGACCGCCTCCTAGACTAGAACAAAGGTGATTATATGAAACTACAACAAAAAATGAAGTACCAAAATGTGAACCCAAGTATCAACTAAAATCCTAGTCCTCTACACACCATAAACCGAACTTCTCAGCAAAAGCAGTGATTCATTGAAGAAGACACTCTTCAATTCTGATTCTCTGGCAAGGCCTTTGTTGCCTGTGTGTGGGTAAGGATCATTCCTATGTGTTACGAATTCACATGTCATTTTCCAGTATTGATCGCATCATCTGTATTGGAATTAGCCCTTCAGTCCTGATAGCATATTTGTTAGGATCTGGACTGATGAAATACAATGTTGGCAATCCTCGAACCTGTAACACAGTATGATCTGTTACTCGCTGCTTTCTTGAATCTATTTATGCAGTGAAAGTGAAACGGATGACGAACAAAAGGTATCTGTTACATTACATGACATGTAGTGCAGGAAGCAAAACGAAGAGAGAGATGTTACCTGCATATCACGAGCAAATTCGTACTCATGATCAGTGTCAACCTTTATGATCAATGCACTGTTTTCATACTCTACTGCAAGCTGTGACAAAAGAGTTCATATCAATGTCAAGGAGCATTTATCAACAACCAATACTGAAACAATGGAACATGTTAACAGTTAACAAACATGAACAGCGAGTAAGGCTACTCTTCATCCTGTTTGCACCCCTACACAATACTCCAAGAAAAGTTGTATAAAATGAACATATCTGTTAGAATATACACCCCCTACTATCTGGGCTCGGGTCTCGTGTGCGCAGATACGCTGTGTGTGGGTCATCTTACATAAGAAGATGTGAGCTACTCTCATTAAAACATTGAGTTTCCTATTTAAGTTGGTTGATATTTATGTGTGATATCATGGCGGGACATTCCATTAATATACAGGTTTGACAGCAGAAAATTTGAGCACAATTGACCTGATAGCATTGGAAGATACAAGTGCCACACCAGTATACATACCGTTTCGAGTATTTGTGCCATCAATATACAAGGGCCACACCAAGTCGCATAAAAATCAATTATCAATGGCACATTTCTGTCTCCCTTCACCAGCTCTTGGACTTCTGCAGCAGATAACTTTTTCTACACCATAGGAAAAGAAGAAGCAATCATTCAACACAGATAACAAACATAAGAAAGAGCTTGACACGAACTCTTATTTAGCTTAATACATGGTACGCAAATGAGATCGATATTCCAATCATAATTACAGAAGAAGAATTAAAGAGAATAAAACGCAGGTACTCCACATAATGTAATACATCCAACCAACAATCCAAGAGTCCATAATCTGAATTAAATTGGGGAACCACGGGAACGCAAGAAGTACAGGAAGCACGAACGTACCACAAGGTAATCTTCACTGAGATATTTTCCAGCAGGTGGCTTGCATATAAGCTTTCTCGAGAGTTTTCGAGTAGATGGAGAGAAGGGTCTACCGATAATATTATGGTCAAAGATTTTACTGTTTGCTCGACGGCATATCAAGGGCAAGTACCTGAAATTAACCGGCAGAGGAGGGGCTGCAGCCGGAGCAGAGAATGGAAAAATGGCAGACTGCATAACTAATTTTTTCCGTGAAGTTGGGGAGAGGAAGAACTGGGATTTCGCTGGGGTTTAAGACTATAGTTTTTCACCTACAGATAATGCCATTAACAACTCAAAGTTCGCTGCTTTTGGCGGATATAGCCTTGGTTCTCCTCTCTGTTCGGACATGAGGACTGAGGAGGGATGAGATATTTTTTTTAGATAATCTTTTTTTTTTCAGTTTGGGAAAAATGAAAAGGCAGTATTTTTATTAATATTTAGTTATTTACCGCAGAACGTCATTCAAGAATTGAAATTTGCAAGCAGCACCCCGACCTCGAGTTATTCCCCACTTCCTTTGTCAACTGTTCACTTTGCCAATCCCGTCGCCGCTCCGCCGCCGAGGTCCACACCGATTTCCCTCTTATATTTCTGTAGTCACTAGTGTAGTAATTGGTTCGGTTTACTGGTGAGTTATACAATTTATAGAAGGGATTAGCTTTTTTATAAATGTGTTGGGACTGAGACAGCATGCCTCTTCGGAGCTAAAGGTTAAGCTCAAACTCTTGTAAATTTGAAACTAGTTTTTTGTTCGAGGCTGGAGATAGCCTAATTAATTTGTCTCAGGTTCTAGAATAGTTTGATGCATTATGAACTAGTTCACAAATTTAATGAATGTAAAGTTTAATGGATGTAAACGGGTTCATTTTGCTTTCCCAATTTCTTTTCTGTGAAAATCACTATTCGAGGGAGTTGTTGGCCTAGTGCCTCGCCCTCCTTCCTGCCCGAATTTCTCTTAAGTGCCCGCTTATGGGCTTCTTGGAGGGCGTCTAGACCGACTAGGCGCTGGGCGCCCCAATCTAGAGCTGTCTCAAACGCTGGTGGAAATTACCTTGTTTTTGTGTTCTTGAGTAATGTTTAATATTTGTTTGGACAGATTTGCATGGCAAGCTGTACTGGGGTTTCGATTATTTCAGGTTCTACCGTCTTTTTTCTTGCTAAACACACTCTTAGACAGTTAGTCTCACTCGTAAAACTGGTATATTTTGTGTCATATAGGTACCACAAGCCAGTTTACCGCTACTGGGTACCGTAAGCTGAAACTCCAGATAAGTAACCATGCTAAATTCGGAATTTGTAAATTTCGCGGTAGAACTGCATTCAATCCAGAACAGGTGATCTTATTGTTATCTGCTTTTTTTTAACTGTTTATTTCGTTTCATCTTTCTTCTAATGTTTTGTTGTTCTTGCAGACGCGAAATCTCCCAGTTCTGTACTTCCATTCTCGAAATTCAAGCACCTGGCAAAACTTGTTTGCAGAAAGAAGCCCTCAGATGAACTACAATGACGATTACAACACAGATCCTTTTTTGTTAAACCTAATCAAACAGAGCATATGGTAAGAATTGGGGGGAAATGAACTGTATGAATGTGAGTCTTTGTGTTAACTTCTCTTTGCAACATGCTGATAAGATGATTTCATGCAGTACTGCTCGAAGTTTGTTTCTATTTATAGTTCAACAACCAAGTGAACTGAAGTATATTGAGTGGCCAAGCTTCCAGAGCACGGTTAGGCTTTCTGTTTTATGCACCCAATTGCTTGGCGACAAGTGTTTCATTCTCCCGGATTCATACACTTTCCAAGTTACAGAATCTGGGCTCAAAAGTCTGTTTGCATTTCAATTGTCTCATCGGTTTCTGTCCTGTTTTCATGTTCATACACAGTTTTCCTGGCATTACCACCGGAACATTTCCTCTTAAGATTTTCATAAATTTATCAAAATCTTCCCTACCCCTACCAATGTAACTGAGAGAGTGTAGATATTAATGTCGTGTCATTCTTCTTATTGTTGCAGCTGAAGACGGCAGCCTTGACCCTTTCACTCATTGCTTTGCTGATCGTGGCACTGGCCTCTGTCGATTCAGCCTTATCGTATCTTCTGGCTGTTTTTCTGAGGAGAAAGGCATAGCTTAGTTTCCAATGCATTTTTTTTTTTGGATAGACAAAGATATTGAATCCTATATACCTCCACGTTAGAAGGTACTCAGCTTAACTAGTTAGCTACTTGGGTTTGATAGTTTGCAATGCACTCGAAGGTACTGCCGTTGAGTATGAGAAGAATTCAAAACATTCCGGCCCGTTTGGAAGAGCAGTATACCTAGAACAGTTTTCAGGTTGATCACAATTTGGGGTAGAATCTATGTGGCTCCCTCCCTCCCCATAGCAGAGAGCCAACAGTTCTACATGGTTTGCTGCAGCCATACTAAGGGAGTGTTTGCAAATGCTTTTGCTATGGCAAAACACTTTTCTAAAGTACTTTTTTAAAAAAGTGCTTTTCCACAACAGAAGCAGTCTCTCCTCTGCTTTTGAATTATGGTTTAAAACAGCTGTTGCACCGCAGAAGCAAAAGCAGAAGCAGATTTTACAAACACTCCAAAAAATAAAACAGCTGTACAACCACCAGAAGCAGCTTAAATAAGCATTTGCAAACAGTCTCTAAGTACTCAGCAAGGCCTGAATCCAGACTTTAGTATTCCTACAGCCACCAGTTTAAAGTAAAGAATGTACAAATGTTTTATGTTCACTTGTTCAAATCAGAATCATAGTGATTGATTGTTCTAATCCATTGTATTGTACAGCTGATAAACAGGTTATAATATTTTGCACAGACATAAACAATGTCGACAAAGTGTTGGGCGTCACCTGGGCAGTCAGGTCTGCCCAATTTTAAACGAGTGTTTAGGCGACATTCGAATCCTCTTGTTGATTAGGTGGTGAGTTATCTCGATGACAAGATCGAATCTTGGGACTCGACGACTCTCAACAGCTCCCAAGCCTTCTTCTTCCCCTTGTCACTCCCATTCTCTGCAACATCCAGAATCCCCTCCATCGCTCCTTGCTCCATTTTCCCTCTCACATCCTCTGCAACTTCTTCTCCCCCACACTGCACAAGATTCAGCAATGCAGAAACAGCATTCTCCTTCGTCCTGCAGCTCGATCCCGTGGCATGATCCAACAAATCCATCAACAATTCGACTCCCAGAACCTTGTTGAAAACCTCCCAACTCTCCACACACCCGGCGACCTGAGCAATCACCGCCGTGGCATCCTCGATCAACCCCACCCTCCCATCCTTCACCACCACTGAGAAGAGTGCCTGCACCGCCCCGAGCTCCACCATCCGCGCCCGATTCGTCGGATGCAGTGCGACGCCGAATAGGGCACGCAGAGCATCCTTGATCGATTTCGCGGCGGATCTCTTGTTCCGCACGATCTCCACGAGCCCGAAGATGATGTCCCTCTTATCGCCAATTATCGGGCGGAACGACTCGATGCTCAATAGGCTGAATATGGTCGCGGCGGCGCATTGCGCGACGGAGGGTGACGCCGGGTGGCGGAGTGCGTGGGACAGGGCGTCGAGGACGCCGTGCGACGCCCACATGTGCTGATCCTTGGACGAGATCGATAGGTTGAGCAGCGTGGCGGCGGCGTTCTCCTGCACGATTGCGGCGGGGGAATATAGTGATTCGGCGAGTAGTGGCACGGCGTTTGCACCGGCGATGATGGGTCGCGTTTCCGGTTGGTCTCTGGACATCATCCTTAGCTCGCAGATGGCGTCGGTCCGTGTTTGGTCCGATACAGAAGTGAGCTTCGAGACCAGGGCTCCTACGTCCCTCCGATTGCCAACATCCATGGCTGACGATCAGCAAAAATTTGAGAGGATGTTTATGGTTAGGTTTTGCTGTTTGTAGAGACGTTGACCTTTTGAAAGTTACGGAGAGCTTCAGGGAAGAAAGAAAGATGGGAGCAGCCGGCAGGTAAATTCATGGTTGGTCGAGGTAAGACCGAAAGTTTTTTTTTTTTATAGTTGGTAATATTCAAAGGTTGATCTGTTGACTTGGATTGGGTCAAATATGGAACATGGCAGGGGGAGCCTGCCGAGGGCGGAGTTCATTTTTGTACACGTTCATTGGCCATGGGGAGTATATAGTGACTTATGGTATATTATGCAGTATCTTCGTAGTATTATAGGGTTAGTCGTTCAGTAGGTTCGTGCAAAAATATTAAACACCGGTCCATCAGTCACATCAATCCCGCAGTGCCACATGAGTATTGCACACTATGCAGTGAGTTACCTCACTGCACTCACTTCAAACCCCGTTCATTGGGTGGTGTACAAAACTAACTTTGTTATTGATCCCAAGAAAAGATGGGGTCCATCATTTTTTTTTTGTTTTTTGTGGTTACATTTATTATGCTTGTGACAGCGGATAAGTATAGTGAAGCATTGAAAGCTCTATTTTTGAATGATACATGTATTGGTGGATTGATGAAAATGTTGGAGGGTTGTTCGCGTGTTGTGGAGTCTGATTGGGAAAGAATA
>JAOYMZ010000011.1:303682-323551 GCA_025802335.1 Pinguicula primuliflora
AATTCTCATAGCAAAACTATATTACATCATATATCTTCAAACTTTTTATTTTTTAGAGTGTATAATAACTTCAAAATAAAATTACATTACACTGCTTATGTTTTATTTTTTATTTATTTATTTATTTATTTATTTTTTTTTCACATGGAAAATGCAAAGTCCAGCATTTAGCAGCATTTACTTGTACAATCACTCACACACCAATCTTGAGAAACATAATCAAACTACATGTCTGTTTGATCACACACCAAAACAGAAGATATGTTGGCTCATCAATAGCTTTACAACATGCTATCAGTTCTGGCAGGGAGCCTTCTGAAGAAATTGAGAGCTGGGGCGGGCAATTTGTGCCTAAATCTTGGGTGCCTCATGACATAAAAGCCTGAGATAATAACCAACAACTGGAAAGGCAAAGCATACAATATGAAGGCACCCGCTACGCACGCCGCCATGAATATAACCGTGGCGCGGGGATCTCTCCAGCTCAGGAGTGCCTGCATCCTCTCTCCTTGAGATGCTATGTCACCAACTATCATCTGGATTCTCCCGGCCACACTTCTTAAACGATCATACCTCATCCGGACGAGTTCCGCAGGCCGACTGGTAGGGAACGAATCAAATTCCTCATCCAGCTCATCAGGGTGCACTGCATCAGCACACGACAGTCTTATGTTCATGTGAGGTGGGTACTTTGGTCGAAAACGATAGTTCCAGACACCGATTAGAAACAGGTAAAGGCAGAGAGTGGGAAGAATTAGCTCTGGAAAACTGATGAGCATGGTGAAGAGAACATGAACTAGGACTGTTGTCACGGGAGTCTTCCACATGCAGACATCCGTGAACCATTTCCCAGCAGCAAGTAATCCGCTGAAAACGGATAGCAGCCTGAGAAAATTCGCCTTGCTACGCCTCATGCTCCAGAGATGAGAGTCTGCATCAGTCATATACTCGATCACTTCTTTTCTGAGAGGAGGTTCGGACCTGCTCAGACGAGCTGCAACTATATTCACAGCTTGGTGGCGCAGCATGTCGAGCTGGGCCATCGTTAAAGGCATCTTGTAATGCATTTTCGGCAGGAGAGGTGTTGAGTACAAGAACATCATGTTTGCCATTGATGTGCAAGAAAATCGAATGGCCAGATGCAGTTCCCCCATTTTTTTCACACCCGATGGATGGAGTACCAGTAGAGGGTTGGAATGAGTATAGACATGGCCTGTCTCAAGAGTCGAAATCCGAACACGAACTTTTCCAATCCTTCTATCCTTTTGACCATTTGAATCCCTCTCATCAAGCTGCCCACTATCGAAAACGCCAACGGTTAGAACAGTGGCTGGATCATAAACTTCCCAGGTGTACTGCTCGTTGAACTTTGGATTTAAGTTGTCTGTGATGGTTCGGGTCCTAACCCACTTATGCCCGTACTTTGCAACACAGAAAGTATCTGATGTGCCCCTACCATTTCTTGTCTTCATCGGGGTCAGAGCATCAGCATTTAGTATACCCAGCTCAAGAACCCCAATTGGTGGCTTCCAAAGCTGTTTTGCTGTTGGCCGGAGATCACTACTGTAATTAGTAGATTCATCAAGAACATGGTAGCCACCATCAAGGCTGACACGAAGATGAATCCTACTAGCAAATTTATCATGCTTCGGCTCCTCTATATCTGTTGAACTTGGCTTTTGTAGGTGAAACCAATGAGGGACGACAACCCGATCATCAAGGCGCCGTGGAACCATATTTAATGGTATGAAGACCTTCCCAAGAATCTCATCTTTGTTAGGAGCCACACGATCCTCAACCAAAATCATCAGCTGGTCATCAAAAGGTTCTGCAGCAACGAACATCAGATCTTCATTCCACGAGATGTTCATGCTTTGTGATTGGACTGGTTTCGTCCTCAAAACTTGGTTTCCAATCTGTGCTTTAACGTGGACATTCGGCATGCGCATCGCCTCAAACATCACCAAGTCCTGTACCTCGATCACATTAACACGCACATACCACAGCCTTGGAGAATGGTAGACTTTGGAACGGATTAGAGTCGATGCGCTCGAACCATCAGCGGGGCTTGCTGCTGCATCTGAATGCCAGGCATCAGCAAAAGCTTCATCAGCTTGTGTGCCAATCCAGACAGCCAGCATCAGTTCACCCTTCTTCTTTTCACCCTTTTTGTCCTCAAGACGATACCATTCAGGAGCCAGAGGACTATCTGGAGGAACTCGTGTGGGAATTTCATGGAGATCAAACCTAACAAGCCCTACAAATTCATCTTTAACCATATCTTTATCTTTAACGACGACTTCCAGGACAGATGCCTGAATTCTCTCTCTCGAAAAGGTGAACACTGTGTTCCACTCTGGATTTTGGTTCTTCTCAAAGTGTTTTGTGACTCCTTTGTAGTTACCAAGCCTCACTTCCACATAGGGATCAAGACTCCCGGTGATATCTTTGCTAGGAAGATCTTGAGCTTTGACAACACGAATGAAGAGGAACTGCATTGGCTCAACAAGGTCATAGATGCTGTTGGACGCCTTGTCCGAACGCTTAACTCGTCCTCCAACAACTTGACCGCCTCCAAGAAACGGGCTTGTTTCCTTGAGGTTAAAATCAGCAGGATGAGAGGATGGACCGGCATACATGCGCCCAACTTGTAGTGGCGGTGGTTGGAACCTCATTTCATCAGCCCCATATACGGGTTGTTGCTGAGAAGGTGAAGGAGAAGGTGGGTCTCTAGACTTGCCGCCAGTGGCAAGATTATACAACGTGCGCCTCAATCCCTTTCTCCGGCCAGTTAACTCTTCTTCGTCAGCTCTCTGAGGTGGCATCTCACCTTGGATAGAATGCAGAGCGGAATATGAAGAAGACGTCGAAGATGAATGAGGCATCTCAGGAGGAAGAGGGGCAGAAGACCTGATAGAGGGATCATCAGTTATGTACACCTTCAATCCGAGCTCCCCTCTTGCACGTGAGAACATGGTTCCTTTCTCCAGAGGGTAGTTAAACACAACAGCATCAGAATAGGGGACAAATGATGTGCCACTGATTCGAACCTTTCCCAGGGACGAACGTGAATCATTGGTTCTATTGCTGTTGTAGACATGAGCCTCCAGAGTGAGATCATGCAGCTCATTTGGATTGGATACATTAAAATAGAACGTCTCGTTCCAATACGGCTCGAGATCCTTCTCCTTGACAGTGGTGCGATGCGTCTGACCATCGAAGTTGAGTTCAACGAAAGGATTGGATAAGCCCTCACCATCTTTGGCTATAAGGTGATGAGCTCTCACAACTTCCACTACTAGCTTGAGATTGCTCATGTTCTAACACACCAGGCTATCCACGAATCCAGTTCCGCGTAGTGCTGCACCAATTAAGTTAGAAAAGTCACACAAACCAAACATACACACTAAATCCGCCCTTGGATGTGAGAATGCCCAAAAGAGATGCAAATTTCAATTGCTTATTGGGCGAGTAAATAACATTAAGAATCTAGCTGGAGGATGTTCAGTTTTCATGGAATCTGTATTGCACATATTGGGATGTCAAGAAACAATGAAGTATATGCATCAACCATTCCTAAAACCACAGGTCAACGAGGAGATTGGAGTGATAAATCAATTTCATTGAACTTTAGAGAGAAAGAACTCTCTGCACATGCAAATTGATCCATCAGAAAGCATAAAAAAACTACTAGGAAGTTTATGACAACCGCAAGAAAAGATGGGGGAAAAATCATGAAATTATACCAAAATTCAAACCTAAGACCGTACACAGAAGAATCAAACGTGAATCACGTAAAAGCTGGAATCTTTCCACGGTACCACAAAATCCCAGTAACCCACCATCTCCCATTAAAGAGATATCTTAAAGAATACTAATGATCTTAAGAAAACTAGAACACTGACCTAACAAAAAAGGGAAGAAAATAAAAAACAAAAACACTTACTATTATAACCTTTTTCCTGTGTTCTTGCTCGGGTTTTGGAATCTTGACTGGAAAGGGTCTGGGCGTTCGAAGTCCTAAAATATATGAAAAACGCAACAGAATTTGGTGGAGAAGAAAAATCAGAGCTACGAAAAAGCAGCAAACAGGAAGAAGCGGACGTGGGAAATGAACAACTCAAGCGCGTTTCGATCCTAGATTATAACTGAAAATAAATAGAAAGAACCACATGAAATACACGATAAATGCATGATAAATAAGAGCTAGAGCTAAGAACACAATGACGAAGCAGAGAAGGAAGGAAAGGAGAAAAACTTTTCACAGTTGAAAAGTCGGACACGGTCGGGGGCATGGTTGGTCCCATCCGATAAGGCCAGCTTTGGCCATATGTTTGCTTGAAACATAATCTGGTTATCCATCTAATTTGTATCCAAAAATAATTAGATTAGTTCGGGTGCTGGCTTCGTTGTCTTCAACAGAAAATTCAGAAATAAATTGATTTACATCTCGTTCTTGGAATTAGTCGGTGACCATCAACTTCTACATTATTGATGTGAAAAGACAACTATTCACTAAATCATTTGATTTAAGAAAAAACTGCTGCAAACAGCAGAAAATACAAGTGCTTTACAATAGTATTCTTCAACTGGATTGTACAATAATCACCACCTTTGCTTTCAATATTGAAAATATTAAATTCAGATCATATCAAAGTTGAACTTTTGCTTATGCTTCTCCTTTATTAAGCTAAGGCATGTGGGGGCGTTTGCCCCTCCCCTGGTTCATCGAGGCTTTAAATTTGTGGTCCTCAATCCTATTTCAAAAAGTAAGTTGCAACTAAGCCCCCCCAGTCGGCCCACAGAACGAGAGGGTCAACTGTGAGCACCAGAGGTCGTAAAAGCATCAAGTACGTTTTTTTCTTTTTAAATCAACAGACTCTTCAATCGGTTTGCATTAGACAAAGAACAGTGTGATAAATCGAATTTTAAATCGAAAATGAATAAAGTGACGAAATTGTCCCTTATTAAGTATGTTAGGATCAGGATTATTTTCATCCTTTCACACCAATTTGACCCATGTGAACTGAGAATCCGGAGCTACGGAGCTACGCCAATACTTTTTTTTGCAGGTTGTCTATGCCGGACGAATTTCACGCACGAAAGCCGGACGAAACCCACGTGGTGTTATTACACTAGCTACTATTATGGCCGACACATTCTAAGCATCCTATCATATCAGGCCTGGTGTTTTTCGTCCGTTTTTAGTATTGTTTCCTTCGTCCGATTTAGAATTTTTCCTTTATTTTTTTGGTAAGCAGGGAACTTCGCCAATACTAGAGATGAAGTGCAGCAGATAAGCACAATTGCAAAACATAGAATATTATTTTTTTTTCTTACACGATATGTACTACAGACTTAACCTTAAAATGTTTACAAACATAAATGTCTCATTCATTTATCTCAACAATCGAGCTTAAGATAATTCATTCCAGTCCCTTAACAAAGCATTCAATGTCATCGGAATTGAACCAGTCTTCTTTTATCTAAAGGGATGAAAAGGAAATATATGGATCACACATTGCAACAAATAAGTAACATTAGTTGGTATTAAGAAGTCAAACAAAAGGAAGGGCAGAACTTACAAAATCAGGGTAGCCCATGGAAACACTACCATTGACAAAGGCACACTCCAAGAATAGATTGATGTAGTAGAGAACAAAAAAACCACAATCATCCTTACCCTTCTGCTGTGGTACCTGGTATCATGGAGAAACCGGTCATGTATATAGTCTTCGTAGAATGAAGATAATTAACTTAGTTGGTAAGAGTATTCACCTTTGGAATGTAAAGAGGGATATTTCTGATAACCTCTTCCTCCTCTTGCCGGTTTTCCGTCTTGAATATATCGACTAAGAAACTGGCAAAGAAAGTAAACAAGAAGGATAAATAGTGATCTTGGAGACAAACAGAGACCTGCTGATCATTATGAACTTGACTTCAATAAAATAGCTGAGAAAATACCTTCTGATACAAGGTTTTAGCTGCAGAGTATTGGTACTATTAAGGGAATCGAGTAAGAGCATGCATCGATTTCCGTTGTTTGAATATGGATTTTCACCAAAATGACAAAAGATTAGAAGGAACCAGTGACTCCTACGCAAAACAAAATCTGTGATTGAACTCGAAAGGACATATGTAGACCATTTAACCTCCAGACGGAACAGGTGAGAACAGTATTATTATTTACAGCAACCGCAAATACATACCACAGAACAATTGGTATAAACACATATTTCTTTGAGAATATGGCTTTGTTCTTGATCCACATCAAGACCTTTGCTTTGTAATGTGGTTTTCTGTACAGTGAAAACCATAAGGAGTCAATATGAGCAAACCCATCAGTTTTCTCTTCTGGGAATCTTCCCCATAGTTTCCTACATCATTTTGAAAGCAAACGTTAGGATAAAGCATCCGAAGACAAAGCTAGACGCATAAATTATAAATTTGTTATATCTTACTCCAAGTGAAACTCAAACTGTTCCGAGTCTAACTTTCCTGGTGCGAGACTGCGGCATACCCTACCCAACTGTGTTTCAGATTTATGCCTGCTCCCCAATTTCTTCATCCTGCCAGGAGATGCATCAAAGTCGCATGCTTCTTCGTCATCCACGATAATTGTGCATTCAGAACTAGCTAAATTAATGAAACATGTTACAACCAAAAAAGACTCCTCGAAAATACAGAAAACAAGTCATAAAGATCATTAGCTGCATCACATTCACATCTAATCATAACACATCACAAGTCTAGATCCAGACACAGAAAAATTCTTGCAAGAGACTTGGCAAAACGTCACGAATATAGAAAACTACGTTCTGCCCCAACCTAGAAATGTCAAAAACAAATACTTGGTGTATACACTGGGTAACGAAGATAACACGAAGGAGAACTGTTCAACATACCAGAACCTAGCACCATAGCTCCATGTTTTCTCCTGACTCTCGTTTTTGACGTCTGGCCGCGAGGAAATTGGTGCGGCGCTTCATTATCAGAATGTTCTCTTGTACCCACCTCGTCCACATTAAAAATCGGGTGCAGACTATAATAATCACGACAGCCCTCAAAACCTGCAGCTGCAGGGAGAATATCATCACCCTCAGCTCAGACAACAGAACACTGCAACCCACAACTCCAAAGCAATGCGATTTACATGGAGAAAACTCACAAAAAATCCGACGGACTTTTCTTTCCACGGTCAGCGCAAAAAAAAAAAAGATAAAGTCGATTCTCACCTACAACCTCAGACACGGTGCTGTCTCCGCAAGTCGGAGAAAGTTCCCCCTGATTCCCGGCCATTAGCTCCAGCCGAAATCGTCAGCGAAGAGCTGAGTGCATGAATGGGCTGGAAGATGAAACAGAATGTGAATTCAGGTGTTTACATCAAACTGTGAGATCGGGCAGATTGCAGCAATATCGACAAAACAGATTCGAGAGATTGAGAGAAGCCGGAGAGGACACCTGTAACCTAGGATTGAAAAGACAGCGATCGGAATAAATTACTTCTCATTGGCCCACGCTGGCTGTTACTTTTAGGCCCAATTTTTTGTGGATCAGTCATCAGTAGAACCAAAATAAGCCCAATTTGAAGAAGACTTTATATTTGAACCACTGTTTGAGAAAGTGCTAGACGAACCTTGAGCGGACAGGAGCCGCTCAGCACCAAACGGTCTAGGCGTCCATCTAAGCGGGTAAATAAGCGGCTTAAGCGGGAATTCGAGCAAGGCGGATGGCGATATCGTAGAGTTTAGGCAGTACCTAAGCGGCCTAGGCGACTTACTTCTCGAACATAAATTTAAATTAATGATACGTAAATTCAGAATTTTAACCGTAGTTGTCGAATTCAAATCATTCGGATGATCATGATTAAAATTCTGTGCCTAAGCAACATTAATCTGGATATAAGATCTGAAAGACAAATTTGATTTTATGAAACTCAAATTCTCATATACTCGATTCTTCAGCTATAACAAGGGCATAACTAGGCAAATTTTTACTATTTCTCCGTCAGAGTAAAAACTTTTTAAAAATGCCCTCGTACTCGCTCGCAGAGCGAGTAACTTTTTTCTTACCCACTCAGGAAAAGAGTAAGAAATTAGTGAGTTAATTAAGCAAGTTATACTTTTCTCTCTCCTAGTCACCTATAGTTTGCTCTTTTCTCTCTTCTTCTCCAAAGAGAGCAGAATCATAGAGAAGCAAAATGAGTTGAGGGGACTGAAGAGACCGAAATTTTGTCGTCCCACCAGTAGCCCAATTGCCAGAGTTTTGCTATATCGAGTCGGCGTCGGTGGCAGTGATGAGGTGAGGGGTTCCCCTTCTTTGGCTTTCGACATCTCCAATGGCATGATCGGAACAGTTCCTGATTCTTGATCTACCCAACGGCGAGAGGCAGGGGAGGTGTCATACCCGATTCTGGATCTGAGCCGCTTTGGGGCAGAACAGTCTCTAACGGCGAGAGGCAAGGGAGGTCCTACTTGATTTTGGATCTGAGCCGCTTTGGGATGGAATAGTTCCAGCAACCCATACCAAAAAGCTAGCTTCGCCTCTAATGCGCTCATACAAGTCTTGTCGTCAGTAAGTGCTCCCTCAGAGGAGGGTTCCAGCCATATGGTCTTGCTCCCATTCAAAAATCGGCCATCTCCATCAAATTGCTTTAGAAAGACCAAGTCCATCTTTTGATAGTAGCATTCAACACCCTAGGTGAAGTGCCAGCTTCTCCGACCGCATTCCATGTTGATTAGGGGTTCTTACCATCTCTCACTTGAGTTGGATTAGGATATGTATGTGGAGGCGCCAAACAGAGCCTTTGCCGGGTAGCTCTCTCCGACCCAGTGAGAGTTCGATTTTAATATTCATCGATCGGGTAGATACCACCAGAGGAGAGAGGAAGGTTTCTCCATTACTCATGTCATCAATTGTGGGGATCGATTCTAGGCTCCAATCCTGTAGGAGACAATGGGATCGTCAATAGATAACAAGATATAGTTCAAATCGAAACCAGAAAGTGCATGTAGTAATAAATTGTTCAGAAACAACAAATCCTGTATGTCGAGGCTAGATCTATCGAAAATCTATGCAGAAAACACCAAAACACAAGCCGTCAGTTCTGAAATCTCGAAATAACTGCCTTCCAACAACTCAAATCCATCGAATAATCGGTTCAAATCAACGAGCGAGAGAAAAGGAGTCCAGATCTGGACAGAAACTCAGCAAGAAGCTGAAGAACAGAGTAGTTTTCTCTGCAAGAACGAGAATATAGCTAGGGTTCGAGAGAGAATCTCAGAAAGAGAGAGAAAAACTCGCAGCCGAAAAAGAGTGGTATAGTGAATTAGGTTTAGAATGAGCCCAACTTCCGCTATAAATATCATGGACCGAAGTTCCTGATCAATAGGTAAGTGTATCAAATGGACTGTGGGGCTGAATTGGCCCAACATCAGAAAATCCGGTAGGTCAGGGGCCCAGATCGCATAAAATAGCCCAACAGACTAATAATAGGCCAGTAGTCAATTCGGCCTAGAAAATAACTCTCAATCTCGTACAACGAAGTAATGAACCAAAAAACACGAGGATTAAGGTCAGATAGACAGTGTTCCGATTATATGAATTTCAACCTCCAAATTATGTAAACACAACCCGATTAATAATTCAACAAATCATAATTAAACCCGATGACTTAGATTTGAAATAATTTTTTACATCATTCGACTTATATGTGTTTCAGGGTGTGCACGGGTAGGGGTGTCCAACCAATATTCCGGTACCGGTCCGCCATAGAATCGGTACTGGACCGATAATAATTCGGTGCCCATTTTGGGCACCGATAATAATTCGGTGCCCATTTTGGGCACCGATACTGGGTCCGGCCGATACCAGTTCTTATCAGTATCGGTACTCCGGTACCGATGACTTGTTGTACCGGTACCGGAATTGGTGTTGTAACCCAATCTTACTGAAACCCAAGATCTTTCTTTTCAAATTCCACTTTTCATCGATCCAATGCCCTGTGATCACCATGTACGTTAAATTTTGACGTGAAGTCCATGTATCTGTCGTGAAACAGATACGAGGACTAGCAGCAAGCAGCTTTTCCTTCAACTTCTCTTCATAATATATGTCCATGCAGTCCCTCTGGCACGTCTGTCTAGATATCATCTTGGAACGAGGATTCACATCCTTGATTATCAAAGCAAAACCAATCTTGTTAACATGGTTGAAAGGTAATTCATCCAATATAACACGTCCGTAATTTTCCTTCTCCACACTTTATTATCAAACCTGTAAAATAAATAAGTAAACAATAAACAACAACTTATAATGTTTGATCATAGTACCCATTCCGTAAATAATAAACAATAACAATTAATGAATGTTTAACCTTTTCTACTTGTGCAATGTCAACGTCCCAACATCAGTACTATTCGACGCACTAGTATCGAAAGAAAGCATCGCCTGTCTTCTTGATTCAACTGCTTGTGCTGGAGCCGCCTTTCTTTTTTGACACCCCTTGTAATGTTTGATCATAGTACCCGTCCCGTAAACATTGGTCTCATAATTTATGGGTTTTCCACAAAAATTACATTTAGCCTTCGGCTTTAGAGGATCCACAGGTGGGATTACATCTGTAAAATATGCCCAATAAGGGCTAGTCCTAGCCCTCTTTCTCTTCTGTGGACTTTGTTCACCCTCTACCCTTTCAAGCTCTTCTTCCTCAATCGGATTTGAGGATGTAGTAGTTTTTGTACCTTCAGAGTCGGCCATCCTGCATAAGTTTACAATGAATTAAACTGCATAAGTGAAATCAAATTCAGCACATTCTGTCGGTACCAGTACCGTACCGGTACCGATTGTACCAGTACCGTACCGGTACCGATTGTACCAGTACCGGTACCAGTTAGAATACCATCACAAATCCGAACACCCCAAATCCAGGAAGAATTCGCCTGATCAAATCACAAATCCAAAATTCAAAGCACAGTTGAAGAGTCCCTAATTCGAAACATTTAAAAACTCTAACCCCTAATTCGAAATAACCCATTCGAAACATAAATCACAAATCACAATTTAAAAACGCTAATTCAAATCACAATTAAATACCCCTAATTTGAAATCACAAACCCTTAACCGAACCCCTAATTCGAAACATAAATCACAATCACAAATCAATCACAATTGAAAGCCCTAATTCGAAATCACAATTGAAAAGCCCTAATTTGAAATCACAAACCCTAACCCCCTAATTCGAAGCAGACTTACCTAAACCCTGAGTTGGAGAGAATGAGAGAGACGTGCTCGGAGACGCGAATGCCGCAAATGGAGAGAACGAGAGAGACAGGGGCTCGGAGACGCGAATGCCGCGAGTCGGAAGTCGGGGAGCTGAGAGAGAAAATTAGATATTAGAATAGTGAAGTCTGACTGTCTAACCCTACTTAGGCTGTTTTTAACCGGGCGGTACCGGGTAACCGGTACCGGTACCCGGTATTAGGGGTACCGGTACCGGTTAGTAAACGGTACCCACCTCAGGTACTGGTGCCGGAATCAGTACCCGATCGATACCGCTAACCGGTACGGGTACCGGTTCCGGCTTCGATACGACCGGTACCGCCGGGTATTTTTGGACACCCTTATGCACGGGTGATTAAACAAATAAATACAACATTAAAAAGTTAGTGAATGAGTCATGACCCAAAATCCCAACATTAATATTATTAATTACATAATTTATAATAATTAATTTCTTACTTGCTTCCGGAGCGAGTAAGAAAAAAGTTACTCGTTCCGCGAGCGAGTACGAGGACATTTTTAAAAAGTTTTTTCTCTGACAAGATAATAGTAAAAATTCATCGGTATAACTAGACTTAAATTTCACCAGGACTAATTTATTTTTTTGTGCATACACAATTTCGGCTTTATTTTTTGGGGCAGACTAGTCCGGCCGCCACCCCTAGTTCAGCCAATGACTAGTCTAATACCATTGCCCGCGGTCGGAAGTTAATCGTAAGAATGATCCAGGACCAACCGTGGATATGAAATTAATTGTGTAAGCCATCAGCCCATCAATATGTCTAGTAAATTTTTTACCTTTTTTTCAAAGCACACTATACTGAAGTTACTATTATTTCTTTTAATTTTTAATAAATTAAATAGTGATTGTATTCAAATTATATTTTATTAGTTATAACTAAAGATTATTGAATCTTTAGAGGTAAGTTATAATCTTGTATTTCCTTTCATTTTAGTTAGTTGAATAAGAACAATTCCTTTTGCTGTCTTGAATTGTTGAAGGTGTTCCTAAATAGACTCAAAAATGCAATATGAGATATGAACCTTTACTTTCCCTATAAACACTCCGAAATAGTTGTCATCCCTTTGAACATTTCTAAATTTGCATAACAAGAATCAAAGGATCCACTTTTCCGTTCTCTCTTCTCCTTGTTTTCAGTTTTCTTGATCACTTCCCACACATTTGCAACATTGACAGAGCCAGGCAAAGAGAAGACAAAGATGGTAAGAAATTCGATCATCTTCCGACCATCTTTTTTTCTGGATCTGCATTTCCTGATCTCAATATGGTGTGTTCTCGATGAAGATTTTTGTATTAGAACATGTGTTTTTTTGTCTTTGTTCCGTTTTTTTTCTGGGAATTCTGATGTTTGCAGGCGAATTCATCTTCTGGAATTGCTGTGAGTGATGAGTGCAAGCTGACATTCTTGGAGCTGAAAACCAAAAGGAACTACCGATACATTGTGTTCAAGATTGATGACAATGTCCAACAAGTGACCGTAGATAAAGCTGGGGGGCATTCTGAAACGTATGATGATTTCACAAGCAGTCTCCCTGATAACGAATGTCGATACGCAGTTTTCGATTATGATTTCACCACGGATGAGAACTGCCGCAAGAGCAAGATCTTCTTCATTGCATGGTAAGAGTCATCTAAGACTCGGGGTGATGATTTTCAAAGGGATCTTTCATGTAAAATTTTCTCTGTTCTTTTCAGGTCACCAGATACAGCAAAGGTGAGAACTAAGATGCTGTATGCAAGTTCAAAAGACAGGTTCAAGAGAGAGCTAGATGGTATTCAGGTCGAATTGCAAGCAACTGATCCGAGTGAAATGAGCTGGGATATCCTCAAAGCCAGAGCTTATTAGAGATTCTTTCATTACTTACATGGAAAAACAAATGTGTCCCTTTTCTCTGTTTAAATTCCTGAAAGACTGTCTTTTTCCGTTTTCATCGGCTTGAATTTGGCTGAGCAGTGAGATTTCATAACTAGCAGTAGGCAGGTAACATGATCTATGTTCAAGCTATTCTTTTTGTTTGGTTGTTATTACAAATTACTAGTGCATAGCTAGAGTTTTTTATCTGGCAATCCCTTTATTAATTTCCCAAAGTTACGCTTCACGTTTATAGGCGGCAGTCTCCCTCCGCTAAGTACTTGCTTTGGAGCACCTAACTTGACGTCTAGGCTGCCTAGACGCTAGGCGGGTGCTGAGGGTCGAACGCTTTCTCAAACACTGTATATAAGCTCAATAAGGGTTGAATATTACATAGAAACTAACTACGAAGTTCAATACGACATTTCAGCTCATTCTTCAACTTCTTTCACTCTCTTCCAATGAAACAACTTCTTTCATCAGACTTTCTCTTCTCTCAACAATATCACGAAGCACTTCACGTTCGTATGGAGAAGGCAATTCACATGGTGGTGAATCTGATGAACTTTTGGCCATTGAATGTTTCCTGAAATTCTTCGTCTGTCCTCCTGCAGAGCAAATCAAAGTCTCTGAACATGTCTTCTTGGCGCCTGGTGGGACTTGAGGCTTATATCTCAGAAGCTTTGCGTATTCGTTGAGGAGGTGGAAAATGTAATCATAAACATGCTTCATCCGAAGATTTTCTTCAATGAATCTGCTCCCTGCTTTACCTATCTCCCGTGCCTGCAATACAAACACAAACAACACATGATATGATACTACTTCTGGAAGGACTTGAGCTTCACTGCATTTTAGAGGTTACCTTGTCTGAGTGATTGTTGCCCCAACCAACAGCAGATTGGATGGATTTGCAAATGTTGTTATTATTTATAGGCCAGTAGTGAAATGTTGGCACCAAGCTCCTCGTAATGAAATCATAGAAACGTGGCTCTATCGATAATGTCATTGAATCACAGGACAAGATGTACTTCTGACTGACCTACCAAGAATTCCCTTCCATGTAAATCTTGTATCTGCCATTAGACAGTAAATCCGTGCATAAACCAAACCAAACCAAACATACCAAGTAAATCCCTCCCTTACGTAGAGTACGCAATCTTACCCTACCTCTCAACAAGATGAGAAGATTATTTCCATGGAGACCGAGCTCGAAAAAGTAAATCCATACATACGGCAGCAAAAAGTATGTAGAAATGGAATTTTTTTGACAGGCACAATTATGAGCATACATACCTGTAAGTGCACTGACTAGCAAGGTCAGAAGTTTTGAACCCTCCTCTTCTCTCTTTTTTCCAGTTCTAAGAAGCCGAAAGAACAGTTCAAACTATGAGTAACAAAGTTCAAATGAAGCAGAACAATGGAACCCTTGGTCGTACCATGTTGAAAATTCTAGCTTTCCAATCATGTTTCTCAGTCACATTGCACTTAACCAGGTTGCTTCTTGAACCTGGACCTGTATTCCCTTTCCAATAAGCATAAGGCTCTCTGTCCTCCCACATAAATCTTGCATTGGCTTCTTTTAGTTCTTCTTGCAATTCCTCCCAGGGCTTGATATTAATCTCAGGCCTGCAAATAGCCCAACAAGAATATGATATCTGTGTTAAGAACCATGGCTACATGGTTTCAGGACAAAGTTCACACAAATCATTGAGAAGAGAAAAATGTTTACCAACCCCAAAAGGACCAATCAGGGAAGACAATATCATAACTATCTTTGTCTCCACAATAGTGAAACAGAGGAGGAACTGAACCAGAAGCAGCAGCAGAACCATTCTGACCAGTTGGGTAGTCCTTTCTTCTTACCATAGTACTGTCATTACAATTGAACATCAAATCCACATCTGGGATCAAACCAGGGTACAATCTAAGAAGCTGTAAAATCCCCCATATCGTCACAACATCTCTTGTCTGATAAGCATCTTCATACTTCTCCACGTACAATCTGCCATTCACTATGATGATCCTCATATGCGCCATTTTTTTAGATCTCTCCAGCATTTCCCTTGTGATCCCAGTCTCTTTCCAGGGCCATAAATCTTCATGAATCCATCTGAAGTATTCGGGGCATACCCTGGTGGACCGGCTGCTTATGTTTGTCCATACTGTTGGGATTTCTGAGCATTTGAGGGAACAATTAAAGTCTTCTGAATACATGATCTGGGAATTTTCTTGGAGGTGAAATGTCCTTTTTATTGAATCTGTGACTATGAACTGCCAAAAAGACAGCAGTAACAAGAAAACCAATATCAAGAATCACAGCAAACATGTTACAGATGAAGATTAAAACTCACACGAGTGAATAGAAAGAGAAGACTTACTACGTCATTCCATCGAGTGACCAAGGCAATGAGAACGAGTATTGGAACAACTGTGGCAATATTGGATTTAAACCCCCTCATTGTTTGATGAATGTTAGGTTTCACACATGTAGAAATCGGCTTATCTAGGGAAAAAAACATATCGTATGTAAGAAATAAATCATAATGACATGACAAGATTGCCGAGGTATAGTCTCAACAGAAAAACCAGAAACAGATCACAAAAAGGTGGCTGTTACTCTGCGGATCTTTCACTTGAGTAAAATGACATTGGTGCCACTTATTGAGAGCATATGAAAGTGCTAAGAGAAAATGGAAGAAGCGTGTTACAAATCTATAGTTCGGGTGAAATTTTAATGCAACTGGTGAATTTTTAGGTACCTGGTTTATAATCGGTCACCGGCTATGGTACCCGCCTGGTCTCGGTATTCGGCATACCGATACCTACCGTACCTTTTGGATACCTATATTGCGAAATTGAACTATGTCCCTGTGAAATATTTATTCGATCTTAGCTTACCTCAAGGCATAAGTCATGACTTTGCTCTACGGTAATGAACATGATCCCTCTCAAGTTCTTAGGGAACACACTCCATACTTGAACGACAATGAAAATTTAAAATGTAACTTCTAATTTTATAAGAAAATTGTTACAACTTCTGGTTGTTCCAATAATCATTGCCCCAAGCCTCCACTTCTTTCACTGCTTTCTCCTTTTCATTCACAAATCCCTCCAGTTCTTGAGGCTTATAAACTGGAGGCAATCTGCAAGGGGGTGAATCACTAGGTGACTTCTCCATGGATTCCACCATGAACTTTCTCCACATTCCATCTGCAGAACAAGCTAGTGATTCGGAACAGAGCTCTACCGCGTCTGGAGGAACCAGTGGCTTGTACTTCAACAGCTTTGCATACTGGTTCAGCAGATGAACCATGTAATCATAAACATACTCCATTTTCAAATCCTCATGGATGAAACGGCTCCCAACTTCTCCAATGGCCTTGGCCTATCAACCGACAAGATATCAGGACTGAATTTTTATATTTAGATTGCCCTTGCCAAAGGATAAAGGGGGTCACCTTTTGTGTATGATTGTTTCCCCAATCAATAGCAAATTTCAAGGACCTGCATTTATCATCCTCCCTAACCGGCCAGTAATGGCATAGTGGGATCATGCCTCTAATGAAGAAATCATACCAACGAGGGGTCATCAGCAATGTTGCAGAGTTGCAAGCAAGAATATATTTTTCACTCGCGGACCAAGCCCAGCCTTCTATATAGATTTTGTACCTAAAACACATGGAAGTGAGAGCACATAAAAAGTATGTGTCATTGCTCAATGCAACAGAGAGAATTCCTTCTTTGTTTATCAAAGAAGGCGGCCTTCTTACCTGTGTGTGCATTGGTCTCCTATATTGGATTGCTTGTAACCCTGCTGAGATTCTGCAACCCAATCCTGAAAAGATAAAGTAACCGGAATCAGCACAAAAAGACATGACAACTATCATAAAAGTTAAGTTTCTGGGAGTTCATGTTTACATATACTGGCTTGAACATAGAGGCGAGTGTTCCAGTCATTTTCAGGAGTGACATTGCACGTCATCAAATCACCTCTCCATGGGCAAACATGAGGGTTTCCATTCCAGTAGGCATAAGGCACTCGATCCTCCCATTGAATTCTCTTATTCCCTTGTTCGATTCCTTCAGAATGGTTCTCCATGGTTGCACATTGGTCTCTGCCCTGCAATGCAACATCAATATATATGATTGACCGAATAAGTACTGATAATGCCGATGCGGTCAAAAGTACAATCAATAGAACAACATTACCAGCCCCAGAAGGACCAATCGGGAAATACGATATCCAGGCTCCGGTGATCGGAACAGTACCGAAACAACGGCGGTCTCGGCCCAGATCCCGCCGGAAAATTCTTCGCTCCTACGACAGGCCTGTCATCGCAGTCGAACATCAACTCCAAATCGGGCAATTCACCAGGGTACCATCTCACCAGTTGCACAATCCCCCACATCGTCAACAAAGCCCGAGTTTGGATCGAGGCCCGGACCTTCTCCACGTACACTTTGCTACGCAAAATAACGAGCCTGAAATGCGCCGTCTTCCGCGCCTTATCCACCGCCTCTTTCGAAATTCCGGTGGTCTTACAGTGCTTTAGGTCTTCGTGGATCCATCAGAAGTAATCCGGGCAGGTCGACGGCGGCAACGTGCCCTTCCCGTGATGGTGCGAGATTGGGTAGTTGTTCGGGCAAGTTTTGGTGTGATTCCATGCGGACCATTCCAGGAGGATCTCGTGATCCTTCACGTTTTGCCCGCCAATATTTGCCACTGCAGTTTTTTTACATATGCTGGAAGCTCAACACCATATTTACAACAACTGTGAACAAGAAACTTTAGGGTGGATCAAAATTGTGACCAGCTATGCTTGCGAGCTTAGATGTGCAATCTGATGTCCAATGTTTGACCCTACCGTCTGAAGAGTGACTTCCACTTTCCTAAAAACTGAAAAAACAAGCGGACCAATCTGCAAAGATAAACTCTTTTTAGCCAATACGTCTGCTTCCAGATTGTTATCCCGAGATATCCAGATTATGGAGATGCTATGGAAGTTTTCTTTCAGCCGACTAATGCGCGATACAAAAGGCATCATTTCCATCTGAGGGGATGTTTGATTGCTCAGTTCCACAGCCATAATGGAGTCCGAGTGACAGACCAGATTGTAGAAGCCATGTTCCAATACAGTTTGAAGTCCAAGGATAATAGCCCAGAGTTCCACAACCAGGGTTTTACAACGCCCTATCTTCTGAGCAAATGAAAATATGGAATGTCCCTGATGATCTTGCAGTACTCCTCTCACCCCAGCAATCCCAGAAGATTGAGAAACAGCACCATCCACCTTGAGGGAATACACAGTGTGGTTCCTGGTTTCTGTTCCCTGATGATTCGTATCTTTTCGTTTCATCATTTGACATATGTTTAACGTCTCACGGGTTGTTGCAACGCTCTTGGCCACTAAGCTATTACATGAGGTTGGTGCATCTTGGAAGATCTCTAAGTTCCTGGCTGTCCAGATTGTCCAACAAACCATTGCAAAATATATGGCCCATTCCCTGTTATCTTGCATCCACATTCGAGACAAGTTAAGTCTAATCCAGTTTAGTGGATTTACCTCGGACCAGAACGAACTTGGCAGATTAGGTACGATTAATGTCCACACTCGTCGGCTTCTATAACAATCCCTCATGACATGTAGGAGGGATCCAGGATGACCAAAAAGATGGCATTTGGACGATCAGTCCTCTTCGATATCTTTCTTGATTTGTCCATAGGGCGCCTTGCTCAAATTTCCAAAGGAACAATTTTGTGCGTTCTGGAGTCGAAAGCTTCCACATTACATGCCATCGGTCAGGTGGATCCCAATGAAACGATGAAATCAATTCGTACCATTCACATATATGTCTCAGCGGTTTTATAAATTGATAACACGTCACTTGGGCTCTTTTAAGATGTCCGCTGAAGAAACTTTTAAGTGAAGAAAGCTAGGTGAAGTAAAGCTGTTGATTCAAACAGATATAAAAGAATATATATCATACTCCTCAGACGTCCAAGTGGTTGGATGTTTCTATCAATTGACAATAGAGGAAGAATGGAAGTGCCAGAAATGTAGTATGGCTCAGCATACGGTAGCAAGGCAGAATACAAATGATCAAACTTTCCACAAACCTGGGAAAGAGCCTATGGGGAATAATACAATTCCAACACTGAATGGGGAATAATAAAAATGGTGATTAATATTACGGCGGCTTTGACGCCGAAAAATTAAAACCCTAATTCTATAAATCCTAAGTGCTAAACTTTATTTAAAGATGACAGTCAATGTTACGGCGGCTTTGCTGCTGAAAAACTAAAATCCTAAATGATAAACTCAAACTCTATAAACCCTAAATGCTAAACTTTATTTAAAGATGAAAATTAATATTCCGACAGCTACGCCCCAAAAAACTAAAACCCAAAATAATAAATTCAAATTCTATAAATCCTAAATGTTAAACTTTATTAAAAGATAAAAATTAATATTACGTGGAAGAGGTGGTGTCTCCCGGGCGCACCCTTGCAGCCAAAGGAACTAGCGATGTTGGATGGTTGTGGCATCGGCGTCTAGGTTACCCGTCTGAGGGGTACCTTAGGACATTATTCCCTAGGTTATCTTGTTTTCTCATTCAATGTGATTCATGTGTTCGTACTAAGGCACATCGTACTTCCTTTCCAAAAAGTTTGACTCGGTCTGAGATGCCTTTTGATCTTATTCATGCTGACGTT
>JAOYMZ010000011.1:323651-339168 GCA_025802335.1 Pinguicula primuliflora
AATCCTCTTACATTCTGACTGAGCATCTGCATCTTGAAAATGAGTTTGCACCAGTTTTGTTTCTCCTTTTCACTTTAGTGATTCACCTCCTTCATATCCCTTTCCTCCATTTGCACTAGTGTAGGGATATGTATATCTTTCATATGCACTCCCAAGAGGCTTGCCAACTCCACAGTTTGCTTTGCTTCAGCTATCCTTGTTTCATGTGTTTCAGGGATACATTTTAAATCAGGCACTTGCCTTTGCCTTTCCAGGATTTCTCTCCGCTTCCTCATTTTCTCCATACGTTTTCTTCTCATGAATTTTGCTTCTGTTAGGTTCATCAGTCTCGTGCCACAATAGGAGGTTCCAAACTTGGCAGTCTTAGTCTTGTTTGTTTTTTACAACGATTTTGATGGTTGTCCTTCATCAATTCTACATTTTGCATGTCATGCTGCATATCATTCTCCATATCATTCTGCATATCATTCTGCATAATCGGGCTCATCATATTTGGAGATCCAAATAAAAGGTTGAGGTCAAATCCTTTATCTCCTGCATTTTGTGATCCTAACTCAGTGCTTTTTCTGCTCTCTGAACTTTCGACCAGGTTCCCAGAATGTGTCATTCTGCACTAAATAAGTTTTCTCTCGGCCAGTGTATCCTCGTCAATTTTCTGCACAGAGCCCATCTGGGCTCCAATCCAATTTAGACTTCGCTCATTCTAGCATGTAAAAGGCACTCCCAGAATTCTAATCCACATTTTCTTTTTTTGCAACTCCATATCAATTTCCCACCAGTTTGCAAAATGGAACATAGTATTGAGGCTCTGATTCCCCAGTGTAATCAGTCTTTCTCCTTGCTCTTTATTCAGGCCGCGGATTAGGGCTGTACCCCTTGTGATAGGCGTGATTGTGAAATCCAGCCATCCATTTCTCCTCATAGTTGCCTCAATTTCCTGCAGGTTTGTTTGTTTAAGTTCCACAACTATCGCTTCCTGGAGCCATTTCCTATCTTCTTCATGTGTGACATGCCCCTCTTTCCCAGTTATTGCATTCGGAACTGCCTCCCCTTGTGACTTCACTATCTTCGCGTACTTCATACCCTCCTTCATTCTACGTGATTCACCTTTCTCCTGGATTTTTGGGACCCATTTCACCTCTGCTGGCTTAATTTCTTGTCTCCATTTTACTTCTTGGTTCGTAGGCTTTCCACCAGAAAATCGTGGCACATTCACTTGGATTTTATAGCCATCCAGATTTCTCCCATTGATCCTTTCTGCAATCCTTGCGATGTTTTTGTGATTTGGCATATCTTGCAAAGCCAAATCTCAGCCCATTCTTGCCCAATCTGGATGCTATATACACGTCAAACAGTTCCCCATATTCTCTAAACATTCCGGTGAGTTTTCCTACGTCCCATGCTGGTGGTATATTCGTGAAGAAAACTGATGCTAGTTGGGTTCGCATAGTTTTAATCTTGTCATAGTGTGGTCCTCTATTCTTCCCTTGTTTCGCCAGATCTACTTTTGCCGGAGCCAGTCGAAGATGCACCGGTTTTCTCCTTTTCACTTCCGTCCAATCGCCGCCGTCGTCCACTACCTCCGCCACAGAGTCCAGTTTCGATGCCTCCTCCTTCTGTGCTATGCTGCGCTCCTCCGGACGGCCACCGCCATGCTTGCCGCCGCTGCCAGATTCAAATTTTGAAAGGTCCATTTTTGCCCGCCCAAAGTTGTGACCTTTTACTATTCCTCATTCTTTCGCTGGGCTTAGAGGATAAGTCATGATTCTAGGGTTTTGAGGGGTGGGTTTCCAATGGTAAGGACAGGTGAAACTGACAATAAGCGACGCCACGTTAGCTCCTTATCGCCCACCGCTGCCACTGACAAGAAGCAACTTTTTACTCCGTTATCAGAGGAGAAGAAGGTGATAATTCCTGCTTTTTTGTTATCAATTTTAATTTTACTACAGGTAACAGGAGCAATTAGAGTAAGTATTTTTCGCAACTAATTGGAGGTGATGTCTTTGTGATATAAAGGGTCGAATTATATAGGATGAAGGGTGAATTAGTTGTTTTCAATATCTGACGCTTTGGTGGGGAAATTCTAATTTGAGGCCTTTTATGTTTGTTGACGTGATGGGGTTGTACTAACTGGCTTTTGTATGCATGCCAGAGAATGATACTTAACTTTAAAAAACTTTTCTTAAAGAGGTTATTACTCTCTTTATTTGGATATTGGATTTGGTAAGGTGAACGCATATGTTTCACTATGGCTTTATTTTCCCTTTCACTTAACCACCGAATAAATTGTGTATTTTAACTTTCATATGCTAGACTTAGGCTCGGAAACAACAAAGTGATGTTAAAAGGTTGCGGAGACTGAACTTTTCAAATTCATACCATTAGCGTTAATCTTATTTAGGAGTTTCTGTGAATGAATTGTTAAATTAAATGAATGCGCGTTCTGGTCTATCTGGAACATTTTGCATTAAAAGCTTTCCCTCGTTACATGATTGACACTGCTTGTGGTTTCTACTTACTGTCAATTAATTTTTGCTCAAATAATTTAACTAAAATGTAAATCACGTGTCGTATAAGAAGATATGGTGGATTGTTTCGTAAGGGCATATCTGTTAAATTCCTTTTTAAATCCAATATCGGTGCCATTGCATGGATTGCATTAATTAGGTCCCATGGATGAATCAGAACTTTATCCTTCGTCCTTATTAGGTGGTAGTGTTTGCCAATGATTTAGAGAAGCTGGATAACTGTAGGTTTGTTTCTAATCAAGATTGCTGGTATTCTTATTTTTAATTTGTTCCTTTGTGTTTGCTAGAAGAATATAATTTAGAACAGCTCTAGTGTCATTTGTTGAGGTATTAGAATCCTTTCTTTGTGAGATCCTTACGTTCTATTGCCCACATATGTAGCTCGACGCAGTGGTACTTAAATTTCAAAATCAAAAACTCAAGCAGAAGTTGGAAACTCAAAAGGTTGAGATTAATGCTCTTGAAGATCGATTCTTCCAGTTGCAAGATCAACAAAGGTCACATGAAACAACTTTAACTGTGGTCAATAGTGCATGGAATGAGGTATTTATTCATCCTGTTACCTTATCCTGCCATTCATTGTTTCCATACTGCTCCTTGTCAAGACTGACTATCGGTTGCCTTATCCTGCCATCGATATGATATGGAGGAGTTCTTCTTGATGTATCTGTCTAACCCTTTATTTGTGTGCCGATTCAAATGCACCAAATTAACCTTTCAAATGGATATTGCCTTTCTGCAACTCCCCCTTATCAAGATGACCGTTTTTCTTTTGGTCTTGGATTTCTCATCTACTAACAATTTCGATTTTAGACTGTCTCTATAGTTATTATGGAAATGAAATGTGTTTGTCTCAAAGTTATTGTGCTCCAATATCTTATCACCTTATTCTTATGGCTGAATTTGGGACGTGGGTGGCTGAATGTCAATGTGATTCCAGATAAACCGGGTGATAGATGAAAGAAGAGGCAAAAATTTCTGGGGGAAAGAGCCTTTAGTTCTCTTATGTTAAGACAGCTGCTTAATTCCTTGTAGAAGAACACATTGCTGCATCTAGCTTGTTTTGTAAAGTTTAGCCGGTATTTTTTGACGGGGTTTTATTTGTTCCACCACAGACAGTGTTACTCATTGTAGTATTTTGCTCTAACTTTATATCAGTTAGTTGATGACTTGGAACCACGTTCTAGGAATACCCTGGACGTTGTGAAGTATGGGCATTTTTCTGATGGCATCCTTGTGAAACATTGTAAGTGGTGGCTGATATAGAATGGATTCTACGTTTCTGTCTTTCTCACTTCTCTTTATGACATAAACTCATGTCTGAAGACGTGGGGTAATCATTGAACAGTTATTGAAACCCAGTGGCATGTTTCCTATTGCATGGTTCTGTAACTATGATCTAACAAATATATGATTTTCCTTTATTTTTGTAATAGGTATACTGAAACTCATTTACTAGATTGGCTGTTATTTGGTTAATGATGTTCTTTTTCCATAGATCGGATTAATGGAAAACATATAAGCCCATTTGAAGTTCTAGTCTTCTAGGGCTTGATTATTTTGAATCAACACCCTGTCCCACTTTGATGAAAATATTACTCCGTTATGAAAGTTGAACGTGTTTATTGGTATCAAGGGGTCGTGTGATTTTTTGACCTATACTGATAAATCAATTCTGATGCATTGTCAGATTGTGATTCATATCCAGAAGATATCTTATTGAGCCGGCTCTTGGAAAAAGAAGGTGCAACTGAAAGTAGCTCATCAAATTCGTGTGAAGATGTAAAAAGTCTTGGGTTTGCAAAAGAAACGGAGGGTTTATTTTCCAATATAGTGGCTTCAGTTGATGAGCTAAAATGTTTGAAGCATAGGCTGTATGTGGCATCTCTGAATGCAGTCTCATCTCATGGTACATGTTATCAAAAAAATTTTAACATATTTTATCAATATTATGTGGTCCCGTTCTAATGGTTGTAGTTATGCATTCCCCATAGTTTTTGGGTTCAAACCCTTAGCATCTCAACTATAAAAAACATATTTCATTCGAATTTTCTATCGGATTCAAACATTTTCTGGTTGCACCTTTCAATGAACAACCTTTCTCATCTGTTCCACTTCCAAGATGACCATCATTTTCTGTGTTTCTCTTTGCTTATTTCTCCATGTACTGTAGGACAGAGCCTGGCGGTTTCTTCTGATTTACAGACTGAAGCTAAGAACTTGAACATAGCAGTCCTCAAGCTTCATTTGAGACATAAATCACTGGCTGGTGAACTACAAAGCCATAGAGACGCTGATGCAAAAAATAAAGCTGATCGGATGCGTTTGAAAGGTAACTATTTTCTCCTGAACTTTGTTTATTCATGAATAATAACTGACAGTTTGCTGTGTGTTCCTACAGAATTGGTTAGTTCCTGATCAGGATTATTCTATATATCTTGTACATAAATACCCAAGGAACTGATGGCATTCACTATGTCATGATTTCGCCATTACTGGTCGTCATATTGGAAATCAAGCCTATGCATTCCAAGTGATTGTTTTGGTCAATCATTACACTTGTTGCCTTATCCTTTTTCATTCCATTTTGAAATACTGATGCCTTTTTGCCTTCTAAAGGAGAGTTAGAAGGTACAGTTGCCCAGTTGGAAGAAAATAACTGTGAATTGGCAATTCTCTATGCGGAAAGAGATGCTGGAAAAGGGGCATTTTTTCCAACCCTGAATAAAGGAAATAAGCAGCCAGCTGCCGATGAAGTTAAAGAAAAGCGAAGAGATGTGCAAGATATGGAGTCCACATTGAAAGAACTACGGGTATTGCATGCTTTTGTCTGGTAATTTGTTGAGACAATTATTTTTGTTCTTGAAAGTAAAAAATAAATACTGGAGTCCACATTGAAAGAACTCGTAGTATTGCATGCTTTTTTTCGGGCAATTTAATGAAACAATTATTTTTGTTCGTGATTTTTTTTAAAAAGGAACAATCTTCATCTAGACTATGTGAGCTCAAGCGTTTCCATGAAGAAAGGCTATGCCTATTGAAAGGCTTATCAGCGTTACAGGTTAATCTGCTGTTTTTGTTTCTTGTTATTTTTTTTGTTAAGTAAGCAT
The DNA here is from genome assembly GCA_025802335.1 of Pinguicula primuliflora. Lineage (NCBI taxonomy): Eukaryota > Viridiplantae > Streptophyta > Magnoliopsida > Lamiales > Lentibulariaceae > Pinguicula > Pinguicula primuliflora. Next base: position 329,290 of record JAOYMZ010000011.1, read on the forward strand.
GATCCGTAGATTTCTTACTAGCTTCTGAACTTTGTGATTGACAGAGCAATCTAAAGAAAGTAAAAATTGTATGTTCGTCCAGACCATATCTCTTGCTAAGAGATCAACCCATGACGAAGGCTAGAAATGATTTGGTGCACTATCAGGCTCTTTATGAGAAATTGCAGGTTGAGTCCTGTTATTGTTTCGATTATTCCATTTTGTTTACGACAGGATGTTAATGTACTTATCCACGAACCTAAATTAGGTTGAGAAAGAAAGTCTTTACTGGAGGGAGAAAGAGGTTAACATAAAAAATGAATTGGTTGATGTCCTACATCGATCTTCAGCTGTTACTACTTCCAGAATAAGTGAGCTAGATGTAGAGATTCAGCGATATATAAAAGAGAGAAACCTAATTGAGGCTAAAGTCCAGGAAGCGTGTAAAGATGCTGGTACAGATTCATTTTTTAAAATTTTTTTTTTTTGCTTCCTCTAAATTTTAGATGTATCGCAATTGATATGCCATTTTCTGGTAGGAAAGAAATAATTGCAGAGTTTAAAGCCTTAGTGTCATCATTTCCAGAGAGAATGGGAAACATGCAAAATCAATTAGCTAAGCAAAAGAAGAATGCTGAAGACATTCACAGCCTGCGTGCTGGTGTCATCTCCCTGACTAATATTCTCGATCGCAAGGTTAGATTCTCAATCATTTTGGTAGGTCCTCATCATTTATTTCTTAACATGGGTTTGTACTCTGTCCAGGTTAAGGAATTGGAGACTCTGGCTTACAGATCAGATCAGATCAGCTAAGTTCCGAGATCCAGAGATTGCTTGCAGTGGTATGAGAACACTCCTTTTATTTACTCTTTTTATGAAAACGCATAGCATTTGTAAATTTTATGCTTAAAATGTTGGGAACTCTGTTCTGAAACGGAAATACATGTGGGCGCAGATCCGAGATTTGAAGTCAACAGAGGCAAACTTGAAGCATTTTGTGGAGACGTATCAGTACTGATCAACCAATTCATTCTTATATGCTTTTACTTTTAATTGTTTAATATTAGTTGTACTTTGTGTATTCTCAATGATCAATGAATCTAACTCAAATATATATGCTAAAGTTACTTAACACTTCCAATTCGCAATAGATAATTTTGTAATGCTATAATGTTTCTGAAGTTTGCTAAGCTTTTACACGAGATTGTGAAGTTGCATTTCTTTATTAAAATATGCCCTGAGAAAAGTTTGTTTGTCATGATCAAAGTCCAGGATCATTTTCAGAGATTTCTGGGATATTTTGGATAAAGAGCTTCCATGAATTTTTGGCCCAATATACAACCATAGTTCTTCAGACTTTGTTCTTCATATGCAGAGGAGTGAATCAAGCTAAAATGTCAGAGTTAAAGGCATGGGCTCGTGTTAAGCGTCTCCAGTCTTCTCTTGACGAGCGTAATCTGGAGATGCGAGTGAAGGCTGCAATTGAAACTGAAGCAAAAGCCCAGCAGAGGTTAGCAGCTTCTGATGCAGAAATCATGGAGCTCAGACAGAAGTTGGAATCATCTAAAAGGTCTATTCTCTTCTTACTAGCATTTACTATATGATATGAAACCCGCCATCGGAAGTGTCCTGTTTGTGCTGCTACTTTTGTGGCCAATGACGTCAAAGCCATATACATCTGATTGTGAGTTCTAGAAGTGTGAGATGCTGATCGATGAGATGTGGGAAAGACCATATCAAGGTTCCCTTACAAAAATCTTAGATAACTATTGGTTATACGCTTTATTATCCTCAGGCTAGGTAGAATATTTTCCCATAGTAGCTTTTTTTAGGTAGTTAAATGAGAGAAATACTTCCGCTCCTTCCCAATATCCAAGAGTTTTTACACTCCTGACTAATCTAGGGCCTTGCACCCAGCCTAAAGGTTATTATGGATTAGGCCCCGACCAAGCACTTTTACTGGGACTTGAACTCGAGACCTTTTAGTCAGGAGTACATCTAATTGCCATTAGACGAAGCTGACAACATGGTTTGGTTCCTTCCCTGGATTCAATTCGTTTTATCTCAGTACCTGCAGATTGAGATCAGTCCTGCTCTCTCCACTCAGGAGGTTTTGGGAGTGAATAATTCTTATAGAAGCCCCACAATTTGTGAGTGTATATGCACTTGGGCAATACATTATAATGTTTCGATTTGATAGGTTCCTTCACATGTACGGATTGATACTGAAATCTCTCAAATCACTTTTGTTAATATGGAATCTAATTTTGATTCTCTGCGTGCATATGATTGGTCTTCTTACCTTGAGAGCTGCTTCTGTTGAGCTTATAATCGTTTTTGTTTGTGGTACCGTGATTCAAACTCTTGACCTCACTCCCACACACCCCTTGACCTCACACACATACATTCACACCACTAGGTCAAGGTCATCGGTAACTTATAATCGTAACTTGGTGTTGTTTCTCTGCTATCTGAGTTATCAAGCACGTCCAGTTTTGCTTGGAGAAAGGAAATAAAGCCTTGAAAAATGCATGCACAGTTACATTGGATTCTTTTTGGCTGTGCGTTTTTCATGTGCAGTTCATGTGAGGATGATGGGCGGACATGGATGGATACCTGTTTGGAATCTTGTGTAATATCGGATGCATCTTGAATAGTATATTGGCGACAAATAGTTTTAAGGGAAGTAAAGTAAGCATGTTCATTGATCTATCTTCTCTCATTTTATTTTATTGACTCATTCTCTGTCTTCAGCTCTTTCCCTCACCGAGGTTTGTGGAATTAAGACGTGAAAGATCATACGAACATGCAATAAAGTTGCATTATTTGTGGGGAAAGCGATAGGAGCTATTCAGCTAAATATGAAAGATTGAACATCTTGCTTTTCCTTTTCTTTATATTTTCACACCTTGTGGGGTTGGGAAAATGTGAAGATACAAAAATTTGACTGCACAAGCGGTGGACTGTGATATGGGGTCTGGGCGGTGAGGTTACTGTATACTATGCAGTGCCTATGTGGCACTGCGGGATTGGTGTGGCAGGTGAGTTCCTATTCAACACCTTTGTGCAGGTGTGCTGACAGGCTAATCTCGCACTGTCACTAGAGCATTGCACATTATGCAGTGAGGAACTCACTGATATAGTCTCATCTTCAGTGGGTTCTCTAGTTTAAATGTTCTCAAATTGAATTGAATTCATATTGCTGATGTAACTTAATTAGAGGTGAACAAAGTGTTCCAACTCTATGGGAGCATGAGAATTTTCTCTCCTGTGTGTAATATCTTAATCGATGTGATCAATTTAGACTGCCATCAATGTCATTAGTTTTTATTAAATATAGATGTCATACATTATAAACATCAAATACGCCCCCATACAATTGGTAGGGAAATGGGACTTGAAGCTCTCGTAGTTTCAGAAAATGATATAGGGTCATTTTTTGTTGAGTAAAATGTAATTTATATTCTCATGGTTTGCAATAAAAATAATTTATCCCCTTGTAATTTGAGAACTGTCATTTTATGCTTATGTGATTTTGTAAAAGAGCAATTTAGTTGCGCGGATAAATTATTTTTATCCCCTTGTAATTTTATGAATTTTCATGGTTTGCAATAAAAATAATTTATCCCCTTGTAATTTGATGAATTCTCAGGTGCAATATTGCTGTGCTCAGTAAGTATTGTTGTGCTCAGTAAGTATTGTTGTGCTCAGTTCTAATTTGAGTAATTCATCAGACGATTTGACGGCCAATGTTAGATAGGTCACTTTTTTTTGATAAGTGGTTTGTATTGATGCTATAATGTATTTACACTATACATGTTTTAAGTACGTTTTTTTTAACTGAATATTTTGCACAATACAAGTACCACTATTTATTTTTATTTTTAGAACCTGTACCTTTTAAAAAATAAGCGTTTCATGACATGCTTTTTTTTCTTGTAAAGAATAATAAGCACGACAATTTTGAAATTAGATCAAACTTATAAATAAGTTAAAAGATATAATTATCCCTATTTTTATCCTAATTAGTTAAATAAATATAATTTTGGAAATTTATTATCAATTTTATACTATATAATTGAGATTGCATTTTAAATAATCATTTTTTAAGAATTTGGACAAAATACTAAATATTCTAAAAATAAAAAAATTAATTAAAGAAGTATAAGAATAAATAGAAGAAGTATAAAAAGAAATAGAAAAGATTCCATGATTTAGTGATGAAGGGCACTAAATTAAAATTAAGTACAACAGCCTAAAATTGAACACAGTATAACGTGTACATTGAGAATCCTACAGATCATAATATTTTTTTATTAAGGCGTACACACAAAATTTGGAAATAATAATATTAAAATAAATCATTACTAAAAGTAAAATATTTTGCCGTATATGACAAAACCTAAATTATAAAGCTTTAGAGATTCCAAAATAGTGATGTTGGGAGACCAGTTGGCACCAAGTGGCCAAATAGAGGTAACTGGTGCCAGATCAAATGTAGGACCCACGCGGCACGGTAAATATAATAAAATAATAGAAGGATAAACAGGTTGACGGAATTTGTTGTTTCACCCGTTGCACTCCCAGAAGAAGGGCTCTTCAAGCCGGAATTCCACGTCGCCGCCGTTGAGCTGCCACGTAGAACCGTAGTAGCTGGAATATTCGCGGCCAAGATTGGAGCTTCTTAGGGACAGATCCGGCAATTCCAGAAATGCGTCGTCGTCGTTGCCGTGAGCCGATTCATGGCCGTTCCCCGATGCTAGATTCGTGGAGCAATGGGAGCTCGTCAATTCTGATCCGACGCTAGATCCGTCGGGGAATGTGGCGGGGGGGGGGGGGGGGGCCGCCGCCTGAATGTCCTTTGGGGACATGGTGTCGGGACGGGGGAGGTACAGAGCCAAGTGGGGGAAATTGAGGTATGCCGATTGGCCTTTGATGGCTAATGCCGCCACGTCGTGTGCACGCGCCGCCATCTCGGCGGTGGAGTAGGTCCCTAGCCATATCCTCGATTTCTTCCTGGGCTCTCGAATTTCGCACACCCAACGTCCCCAACTCCGCTTCCTGACGCCGCGATAATTAGGGTGTTTGTCGTTCGATCCTCCGCCTCCGGCTACGGGAGTTACGGCGTCTTCATTTTTTTTCTTTTGAGATTTAGAGGAGCGTGTGGACGCGGATGGGGTGGCGGCGGCAGCGGCGGAAGGGAATGTTGAACTGCCGGACGACGATGCGGAGGATGTGGCGGTGGAAGAGGAATTGGAGGAGGAGGCAAAAAGTTTTTGGGTTCTTCTTTCGAAGCTGATCTTTTCTTCCATTCCAAGGTGTTCCAGAACGTGCTGCTTTGTTTGTTGGGTATTTAGATTTTGGAAAGAATGAGAATGATGCCGCATTGGGTTTATAACATATGCTTTACAAATACCAAAATAATATTTTATAAAGAAAAAGGGGACAAATAAACTCATCCTTACCTTATGAAAAAGAAAAAGCAAGAACCCATTTGAAAAGAGGCTAAAGGAAAATTAAACCCCAAAATCACCAGTAGTATGATGACGTTGTCACATTGATTTTCTTGTCGTATCACCCCTTGGGTTGTCCTGAGGTTATCTATGGTAGCGCCATTGGCCATTTGACCACTCAGTTGGATGAACACTTGAATCATGTATGGCACTAGGTTACCTCATGGTGATGTGAGTTGATGAGTTCTAGATGCTGCATTGTCGTCAAGTCCTTTACAATCCATTTGGTGCATGTATTACTTGCAGTGTTTGAGAAAGTGCTGGGCGGTTAGGGTCTATTTAGCGCCTAAGCATCCTAGGCGCCCGCTTAGTCGCCTCTGAGCGGGTACTTAGACGGTATTCATGCAGGGCGGAGGCGACCACCCAGCGTCTAGGCGGGCTGACAACTACTTCTCGTTTGGTATCCCTAACAGTGATTGGGTTTGTCAAGACAATTAATTAGTTGGTGTGTATGATTCCATTGCAATATGTGATCACTACTACACTTGCATCTAGGGTAGGGGGCCTTTGTGTAGGGTCACTACGAAGGATTTCCATGAATTTATGGACATTCTACCAACAACTGAATTAAATGGAAAGGTTACATCTCAGCTGCCAAATTGCCTTTTCATTCATGCATACTAAGAAATATTATAGTCAAAACCAGTTCAAAAGAAGAGAATTGGATCAAGTTTAATAAGGAGAAAAGAAAAAAAAAGCATGAGCAAAACATGTTTGATGATGCAACATGTGTGTGTAGTCCCCTAATATTACAGACAACAATTCCAAACGTACTACAGCCTACAGTAGAATGATTCTCACGGCCATTTTGATGGGCTTGGTAGTCTTTCAATCTCATCAAACATGTCCATGGGTGGGAAGTCATCCATGATGCAATCAGGGGTCACAATGTTGTGGTTAGCTACCTTTTCTTCTGGTTGAGAGCTTCCAAAAAACAGTGGCTCGTTGGTAAGGGGAGCACTGCCCATTTCGGGTTCATTCAGTTGCCCGAAAACATCCAAGTAGCCCGGATCTCCGAGCCTTGGGATGAACTCATGACTCTCTAGGAAGTCATGCTGCATTTGAGGAAAGGAAGGATAGGAAAGGTAAGATGGCTGCTCGAGGAATGGTGGTTTCTTTTCCAGGATGCATTCGAGTTGAAACGGTATGTTTTTGTAGCTTTGATTGCTGCTTGGAAGCAGCATAAGGTGGTCTGGCTGGGGAACAAGTTTGATGCTATCTGTATCACTCATATGAGATGAGCAAGATTTTGATTTTGTCACCGATTCTGCATCTGGAGGGAAGCAGAACTTTGTAGCCTGAAACTTATCAAAATGCAAACAATTTAAAGAACATGACTAATCGCCGTGCATAACAAGCGACAGAATTGTAAAGCATACAACAGCAAATAGGTTTCCTGAAATCTTCTACTCCATATTCTATGGTCCCGACTAAATGATTATGGTACGGACTAAGAATTTGTACTGTTGGATTAAATTGATGCAATAATAGATGATATCAATCCAATAGTCCAGATTCTCGGTCTGGACCATGATCATTTAGTCTGGATTGTAGAGTCGGAGATTTCTCAATAGGTTTCAAAATAAAATCTGCTGCAAGCAAACAGACCATAGAAAATCCATAAAACATCAATAGCAGTACTGATAACAGATGCAGATAATCTCTAAGAAAGAAAGACTGCAGAGAACTAAAAAACCAGCAGCTTAAACATTTAACGAGAGCCTTAAGAACACGCAACTTAATAAACCAGCAGTTTTGTTTTGTATCAAGATACCTCGAGGAGTACATTTGAAGTTTCTTACCTCTCGAGAAGGAACATCATGAAAAGCAGGATTTTTCAGAGTTGTCTTGATTGGCTTGTTGGAGGGAGATGCCGAAGTGTGCTGAATTCTAGCGAGCCTCTTCTGCCTACTGCTCCAGAAATTCTTGACATCGTTATCAGTTCTTCCAGTCAAATAGGTAGCAATTTTTGCCCATTTGTTTCCAAATTGTGCTTGAAGATCAATCACCATTCTCTCCTCCTCGGCCGAAAACTTCACTCCACTGCCGGAACAAAAGAGATTATCATAAAACGCTAGAGATTCATCACATACATTATCAACAGCAATTGCTTCAGAAAGCAAGGGGAAAACAGGATAAATCAACTATGTATGAGATATATAAGGCTGCCTGCGCAAAACGCTCTGCATAACGGATGAGGCATTTCATCATACAGATGGTAAACTAAGAATTAAATTAAGCAGAATACATCACTTTGAACACACAATAATCCCACTTCGAGAATTGTTACTGAATAGCCGATAAGGATCGCCACATTTTTTCTCCCAAAACAAAACCTAGAATCAAAAAATCAGAAAAGCACCAACATTTCGAAATCAATCCATGAAAACAGAGCAAAGTAGAGCAGAGCACCGAATTTAAGCGAACAGAGGCAACATCAAACACGACAATGCGAGCAATCTAATCACCAATCGCCACTTACTTCTTCAAGTCGGGTCTCAGTTTATTAACCCATCTGAGTCTGCACGATTTCCCCGTCCTCAGCAGCAGTCCTTTGGATCGAATGGAGCTCCAGTCTCTGGGGCCATACTTCCTGACATGGTTAATCAGCACTTGATCCTCTTCCGGCTTCCATGGCCCTTTCTTGATCTCCTCTGTTCCATCGCGATAGATCACTCTCCTACTATTACCTTCGCACTTCATTTCTTACGCCACACTTTCTCTCCTTCGCTGCAGTTCCGCTTCACTTTTCAACTATCAAACCACGCAATGCTGATCGGATTCTGGAAAAAAGGGAGTGCTGTGAAGTAAGAAACTTTTGATCGTGAGATGAATTGTGCATGTAAGAGTTCGTAGAATCTACTTGTAGTGCTTTCCGCTAGATTTTCTCTGCATGTTTTGCCGATTCTGAAGTGTTGTGCGCTATTTCTACGTGCGGTCGTGGGGGTAAGGGGGCGAGGATGACGGTTGAGAGACGGTTATTCCCACAATGCAGCCCACGCGCCCAAATTTTTCTCCGATTCAAATTCAGTCCTAAAATAAAATTGGTAGGTCCACAACATTTTTTGGGACATAAATGGGTAATTTTGTTTTCAATTACTCACAACTATCGAAATTAAAATTTATGTTTGAGATTATTTCGGAATTGGTATCATCTTTAAATTTCGATAATCGAAAATTAACATTTAACTAAAGTTATTTTTTTGCATAATCTTTATTTTTCAGAATTTTTTTTTCGAAAATTAACATTTAACTAAAAATAATCTTTACATTTAACTAATAATAATTATTTTTATTATATAATAAGGTTTCTAAATTCTACAAATAATTATTTTCTTATTATATTATAAGGGTAAATCAGTCTTTTCATTAATTATTTTAAATGAAATAAAATAAGGGGGTGCGTTTGGAATTGTTTGAAAGAGGTAAATTGTAATTTTGAAACCACAGGAAGGTAAATTGAATTTACCCCAAACCACAAAAAGGTAAATTGAAATTTACTCTGGAACCGTCACAAATAAAAATTGTGATCAATTTCGAAATTATCTTGACACGAGAATTTCTAAATCAGTTATGAATTTTTATTTTTATGGCCAGAAGTAGTCGAAAATAAAAATATACTTAATATCGTATCACAAATATTATGTATAAATCTACTTAGAAAACTGAACCCCCTCTATGGGCTCGGGTCTCATATGCCCATGTGCACGTGTGAGCAAACATATAAGGAAGATGTGAGTTACTCTAATTAAAACAATGAACCAAAACTCCAAAATAATAAATTGTAGCATCAATCAAATTCAAGTAGCTCAACTGGTGAGCTGTGTACTTTTCAATGTGAATGTATATGGTTCGATACATTTACCTATAAAAAATATATTGTATCAACACATTTTCTTATAGATTCTTTTCTAACTCTTTAGGTAATTCCTGTGGAATAATATTCCTACACTCTCTCAAGTCTAACTCGTTAAATCCTGTTGAACTTGAATGACCACAAACATAATGCCCAATTGGGTTAACCCCATTGTATTTTTTTTCCTTCTTCGGGATTTTTTCTCGGAATTTTCTTCATGGGCCAGACGTCGCTTGCTCTGATACCATATTAGAAAACAGATACCCTTCTATGTGCTTGAGTCATGTATGCCCAACGTGTGGGCCAAGTAATAAGGAAGATGTCATAAATGTACTACCACATTTCCTAATTTATTTTTAACTTTTTCTCTTTTTTTTGGTAAGTTAATGTTGTATTTCATTCATATTTACAGTATTACAAAATGGCAACTTTGCCCTTCAGTGACTCAAGAATCTCCATTGGGACAAATCCCAAATCGATCCCTTCCTCACTTCCTAATTCATACACAGCACAATGCAGGTTCTACACGCC
>JAOYMZ010000011.1:339268-351285 GCA_025802335.1 Pinguicula primuliflora
TAAATTCTCGGTGTCCATTTATTTTCTGCACCTGCCTGATTTCTCCATTATTATTATTTTATCCGCTGCGCCCAACATAAACATACTGAGTCCCCGAAAATGATCCATCCAAGGATAAAAGAAGGCAATGTGTTTTGATAGGTTTACAGAAGCTAGACCATGGAAGAATGAAAAAGAATTAAGGGAACGCACACAAACTGTGGAACATATTTTTATGTACAGAAATAAGTTCTTTTTTGTTTAAGCCTGACTTGTTCCTTTACCGGAGAGAACTGTGTTTGATTTGCAGCTTTGAACTTCTTATCATCTGCAGATCGTAGTCTGGCGATTTATGCACCGAACGGAGGGTACAGATGTATTAGGTACCAAAGAAGCACTAGTGATTATTGTGTTTGTTCAATACATCCCAAGGTTCTTGCGGTTTATCCCCCTTAGCTCCGAGTTGAAGAAGGCTGCGGGTGTGTTTGCTGAGACGGCATGGGCTGGTGCCGCTTACTATTTACTATGGTTCTTGCTTGCTAGCCATGTAAGTCTAGATTCTTTTTCCCAAATGCTAATGTTATTCTGGTTCAGTTAAGTTAGAGACAGTAGAAACACTTTACAATGTCATTGAGCTCTCGTGTTCTTTTTGATGGCTTAGCAGATTGTCGGGGCATTGTGGTACCTATTAGCTATCGATCGCAAAGAAACATGCTGGCATAGAGCTTGCAAGCAAACTGCAGAATGCAATCCAGATTATCTATACTGTCATCAGGATGGTCAGGACGTTGAATTATGGATAAACATCAGCAAGACTCATGTGGAACCAAATTGTGCAGTAAATGAGGAGGAAAAATCTCCATTTAACTATGGGATCTATGCACAAGCTTTATCATCTGGTGTTCTTGAATCAGAACATTTCATCTCAAAGTACTTCTATTGTCTGTGGTGGGGGCTTCAGAATTTAAGGTACATTTACATCTATAAATCTTGAACCAAAAAAGAACATTGATAATAATTTTTTCTGATAAAAACACAAGGAGTAATGATAATGTACCCTCACTTTTGACCCTCATAAACTCCATGATGTGGCAAGCATCACAACCGCAATCATTTTTTAATGTGTGGTTGTGATGCTTGCCACGTCATAGGGTTTATGAAAAGGGTCAAAAAAATGCGGGTACAAGTAGAATTATTCAGACACAAGTTTTTGTCCAAATACAAACAAACAGGTCTTTGTCCTCTCTTTGCTCTTCTTATTTTTATTTCAACTGTTGCAGTACACTTGGTCAGGGTCTCATAACCAGTACTTATCCTGGAGAAGTCCTATTCTCCATAGCAGTGGCCATTTTTGGGCTTCTCCTCTTTGCACTTCTCATTGGTAATATGCAGGTTTGTTACTTGCCTTCTTCTCTTTTGGTTGAACCTGTATTGTCATTAGTCATTAGTCATACTGTGTGACTTATAATCTTGTTCTTGAATTTCCCAGTGCTTGAAAAACTGGGTTCTAAACTAGAAACTTTATTTTCTGCAGACATATCTTCAATCCCTCACTGTTCGGTTGGAGGAGATGAGAATTAAAAAACGTGACTCAGAGCAATGGATGCGCCACAGAGTGTTGCCGCAAGAGCTTAGAGAAAGAGTGAGGCGTTATGATCAATATAAATGGCTGGAAACTAGAGGAGTTGATGAGGAAAGCTTGGTCCAAAATCTACCGAAAGATCTTAGAAGAGAAATCAAGAGGCATCTTTGTCTGAATTTGGTCAAAAGGGTAAGCACAAGTTCATTTTTTGCAGCTCAATAATTCACACGAATTCAAACTGCAGATTCACTTCACGGATTTCAAGTCGGAAATCAAGTTTCTGCTCCTTATAAGTATACTTCCAAAACAAATCGAGGAATTGCAGCTTTATATCTCGTTTCTGCAAGTACCAGCTTGTAAATGCTCTTTTTACGTGATGTTTAGGTCCCTCTGTTTGCAAATATGGATGACAGGCTGCTTGATGCCATTTGCGAAAGACTGAAGCCCAGTTTATACACAGAGAAAACATATGTTCTTCGTGAAGGAGACCCTGTTGATGAAATGCTTTTCATCATCCGTGGTCGACTAGAGAGTGTGACTACTGATGGCGGAAGATCAGGTTTCTTCAACCGTGGCTTTCTGAAAGAAGGTGATTTCTGTGGAGAAGAACTGCTCACATGGGCTCTGGATCCTAAATCGGCTTCAAATTTTCCACCTTCCACACGTACTGTGAAGGCTCTCACAGAAGTGGAGGCATTTGCACTAATAGCAGATGAGCTGAAGTTTATCACGAGTCAGTTTCGGCGCATCCACAGCCGGCAGGTTCAGCATACATTCCGGTTCTATTCTCAACAATGGAGAACTTGGGCAGCCACCTACATTCAAGCTGCATGGCGCCGGTATGCAAGGAGGAAACTCGTCGAGCTTCATCAAAGTGAGTACGAAGATGAAATGTGCACAGAAGATGAAATGTGCACAGAAGACGAATGTGCAGAAGAAAGGGGAGAAAAAACTGCACTGATTAGAGGCACTTCATCAAGGATAGGTGCAACTATTTTGGCTTCGAGGTTTGCAGCTAACGCACTGCGTGGCGTGCAAAGGTTTCGTAGCTCTTTAGGAGCAAGCACCATGATGAAGTTGTCAAAACCGCCTGAACCTGATTTTACTGAATAATCTCACTGTCCTATGAATCATGAAAAGAAGGTTTCAAGTGTAAATAATTAGTGTAAACACAACCTCAATCCTATTCCTGCCTTTGTTGGTGACAACTTCAGAAGTACTTAATAAGTATATTCATTCCCTTACAAAACTATGTTCAAATTCATCAGCTATCAAAACTGTGCCACAGATCCAACTAGGTTAACACTCTTTTCTTATTTTGCAAGTAAGAACCTTTTATTAACGGATAGAAAGAAGTTACTTATCATCACCACTGTGCAGAGCCAAGTTACAAAAATCGAGCTGGCGTTGGGTTTACCTACTTTGGTAGGGCTCCCTACGTTATCAAAAAAAAAATCGAGCAGCAAAGCCAACTTATAAAGATTTGCACAGAATGTACCTAGTTTTTTGGTATATTCTTTCCTACAATCTTCGCTGGAGCAATGCGAAGAAGATTGCCGGGCTTGCCAGGAAGAGCCCCTTTGATCATCACAATGTTGAGCTCTGTATCAATCTTAACAATCTTCAGCTTTCGAATCTTTGTCTTGGCATTTCCCATTCTTCCAGGCATTTTCTTGCCGGGGTAAACACGTCCAGGAGTCGTCCCAGCACCAATGGATCCAAGTTGTCGATGACTTTTGGATCCATGACTCATGGGACCTCTCCTGAAGTTATGCCTCTTGATTCCACCTGGTTATAACAAAGCAATCGGCCCAACAATCAACTCCAAATGGAATACGTGATCATTCAAACTGATTGAGAAACGGGAAAGTAAAAAATGTAGATGCAAGAACACTCCTATCGCTATATATTGATCAGTAGTACAGGGTGTTCGAACCAGTGGCTAAGTGGAAACTAAAACACAGTTGCTATGAATCAAGCATGGAGCACCAGTTCTCAAAGCACTCTCACCGGGATGAGATAAAAACAAACTCCTTTGATGCCTAGCATTTAAGGTCAGTGAATTACCAAACAAAATTACATATAAGTTTGTGCTTACACAAAGTTATGCTAATCGCTTTCCATATAAATCTCCGTACGATGCTGAAGATTTCAATACTTGCATAACTTTACCTTCTACACATATTTTCATTCCACAACAAACAGAGAATTAAAAGTTCAATATTTAAACAGAAATTTCAACCAACCTTGAAAACCTTTCCCGATGGAGGTCCCCGAAACGTCAACGAGATCTCCTACGTTGAACAATTCCTCCACCACCAACCGCTGGTTAGGCTCGTAACCCTCGACGGATGGCAGCCTAAATTCCTGCAAGTGGCGCAGAGGTATGATTCCAGATTTTCCCAAGTGCCCAAGTTCTGGCTTCGTCAGCTTCCGGTCACGAACCCTTCGGTAACCAATCTGCACGGCGTCATAACCGTCGGTCTCGGAAGTCTTTACCTGGGTGACAATGTTGCCCTCCCGGAATCCGACAACTGTGACCGGTACTACGGTGCCGGATTCCTCAAAGTACGACATCATCCCCAATTTAGTACCCATGACACCAATTCCTGCCTCCATTGACGCGGAGATGACCAAGCGTCTGGAGGAGGAAGAGGAGGCATTGAGAGAGAGGGAGGAGAAGCTCTTGAGAGGGAGGCCGAGGATGAAGGAGCTGGAGGGGGCGGCGGAGGAAGAGCGAATGGCGCTGGGAATGGTGGCCGGGAGACTGGAGATCGACATTATCGCCGGGAAGATAAGGTTTTTAGGGAGAGAAGCTGGAGTTAGAGGGGTTTGGGGGTGGGTAATTCAGTGTATAGTATGGGAGCTGTGTTAGTTGTACTACAATTAAACCGAACAATTGGACTCAGTCAGTGCAAACTTAACACAGTAATATTTTGGTGTCTGTGTGTTCCGCCCCCATATTTTTTTTTTTTTGTGTAGTTGTAAGGTATCTTACTGGCCGGCAGCTAGTAGATTAATCCTCTGTCCCGGGTGAGCACACTAAGTGGTAAAAGACTGGTCAAATATTTCTCTCCATTCACATGGGTGGGAATCGAACTCCGCCCCCATATTTTGAACTATTCAATTTATTAGTTCGGTTTCAATGTAGTACAAGTATCCTTTCTCATAATATGGAGTGTCTGTGTCAGGGAATTTTTTTCTGGTGCAGACCTTATGGTGCCGAATTTCGCCCTATGGTGCCGAAATTTATTATTGACCGTTGGATCTGTGTTTCAATGGTCGAGATCAAAGCACATATCCAACGATCAAAAATAGATTTCGGCACCATAATGAGTATTCGACACCTAAGGTCTGCACCAGAAAAAAAATTCCTGTGTCAGGTGCCCGCTATTTAACACTTTTGTGTGGCCTCGCTGACAGACCAATCCCATAGTGCCACGTAGAGGTCACCAAACAGGGCGAGTCAAACAGGTCCGACCCAGCCTGCCCGCGAAAAACGCAGGTTTGGGTTGGCCCGCCCTGTTTTAAAAACGTGCCAGGCCAGCCTAGTTTGTTTAGAAAATGGGTCAGGCTGGCCTATTTATAAAAACAGGTCGGGTTGGGTTGAGATTCTCAGCCCGGCAGGTTAACAGGCTGACCTGTTTAGCCTGTTTTAATTTATTATTATTATTTTCAAATTTTATATTTTTTCTTACAATTTTTTTCAATCTTCCCGTTCCAGTTTTCAATTTATATTTGTATCATTGTATTTTTATATTTGTATATTTTTTTTCTACCTATGATTTTTGTATTATAATTTTATAAACCCTACCACTGGTAGGCTTCCTGCTCCCAGACCAGAGAACGCCGTCCGGCCAAACAGGCCAAATAGGCTAGCCCATTTTGTAAATTGGCTAGCCTGGTCCAGCCCGTTTTTTTGGCAGGGTGGGTCAGCCTAGCCCGTTTTGTAAACAGGCTAGCCTGACCCGGCCCACATTTGTAAAACAGGTAGGCTGGGTTTCAAAACTCAGCCCGCCAACTTGTATAAAATAGGGCGGGTCAGTCCGCCACGCCCGTTTGGTGATTAGCCACGCCACGAGGGCACTGCATAATTTATAGTAATTATCTCACTTTATACTCCCCAATTCTGAGTTTTAGATAAAGATATGCAAAAAATTTTGGGTTAAAAGTCCAAAAAATTTGGACCCCCAATTTTTTTAATAAAAAATATTTTAATAATAAATAAAATAATAATATAATATTAAAAAAACAAGTTAGAATAGGACAAAGAAATAACATGTAATAGAATTCCCTAACGTCAACAACAACCAGTGTTCGAGAATGTGCTAAGCGAGCTGGCGTCCAGATCGCCTAGACGGCGCTCAGCCGATCAATTTTATATTTTTTATTTTTTTTATTTTTTGTATAAACTGTAAAACTTTCTTTCTATAACTTTTTATTAATTTTATTATCTTATAAATAATTCGTAAATTAAATTTTGTTCATTAGTCATATGCTTATTTATAGAGCCTTGACTCCAAACATTGTCATCTTTTACGACTTTTGTCCCACACCGGTTTGGAAAACATGAGGCAACCAAGATCTATTCTATAAAATCAACCTAAGCATTTCTGTGAAGTTGTATGGCCCTTTCAAACATATGGATGCGAGGCTGTCTGGGCCTTACAGCGTTAATGGGCCGTTACGGCTGTCTGGGCCTACTTGGCCCAAATTAAGTTAAAAAAAGTTTTAAATTTATTTCTAGGTTGCCATGGGCTTGTGAAGCTGCCTAAGCCTCTTTATAGCCTTTGCGAGCTATTTGGATGATTTGGGCTGGCTTTCCACGGTTGGAACACATAATCATGCCGCACATGCCCAAATTGGAGCGGTTTCGTATTACAGGCCGCTTAGGCGGCCGCTTTCTCAAACACTGACAACAACAGTTCATCGTTTGGTTCAAAAATACACCATAACATGCATATGAGGCATTTAGATACACATAGACTTGGACTTCTATGGTGTTCATATATGATGCAGTTAAAAATATGAAAGACAATCCCAACAAAAAAATTTGTACAACAAAAGATTCTCACCAGGCACTCTCAAACCCAGAAATTCATACATCACCATTCAACATTCAACACAGATAAACATAACACAGGATAAACATCAACACTGGTATACATCAACACTGATATACATCAACACTGATATACAAATAGCTTATGTCTACACAATGAGCTTCTACCTACACATAGCTAACACCTACACATAACCAACGCCTACACAGAGCACGGAGTAAATTGGTAAGCATACATTTCAAACAGCATAGCATTGAATAATATTATATAACTCAACTGGCAGTAGTAAATTGAAAGGCTCTACTCGGCAACAATTTGCTCTTCCGCACACAATTTTGAGAAAGAGTTCAGCATTCTCAAGTCTACAACATGTAAACATAAAAGAAAATCTTATGAGGAGGTTGGGCGAAGAAGATCAAACCCTTTTGCGATTCCTACAATAATATTTGTTCGGTTGTTCCAAGTTAAAGGGCTAACTTTGCTTTTGTTCCTGTGCAGCCAGTGATAAAGAGTCTCATTGTCTACATATTCATAGACAAGCATCCTACAAGAAAGAGGGAAAACAGTGTACTCTTAGTTTTTATTTGTTTGAAAATCCTGCAAAGTTATTAGATGACAGATAATATTAGTACCCCCTATATTCCTTCAGCACAATATCCTTGCAATTTTACCAAGTTTTTGTGTTTAACCAACAGCATTACTTCTCAAATTCTACTTTCGCAGTCCTTCAAATTTGAAAAACATGATCAATCCTTCAGCAAATGCCAACACATTTAAGCTCTCAACATAGAAAAACGTACCTATTATTAAACAGCTTCTTGACAGCAACGTGTGTGTTATCCATCAAATATCCCTCGACAACGATATATTTCATCAGGCTGACTAAGAACAAACAAATTCACTTCCAATAATAAAAAAAATAAGCAAAAACTAACTCGTCCAACACTTGGACAAACTGATCTGGGGAGAACACGCATATCAGCTGAATATAGACTTACACAGTTTCACGAGCCACTAGAGGAATGCCTGGCATCATTGGTGCATGCAATTCATCAGTTTATGCAAATCTCTACATACCAGTTGTACCAATGCATATTCTTTGCCGGACGGTGGACAATTAACAGAAGCTCTGGCCTGAAAATAGGATACCGGATTCCGAGTGAATTGGTGTCGATCTATAAATAAGACCAAGAATTGGTGAATGAGTTGAAGTAAGCAGATTTTTGGGGCGGACCGAAAATTGGGCCTAGGATAGAGCCCGGACCCGCCCCTCCGTCGGTCCACCCTTGCCAACGACGATATAATGGTTTGGGATGGGCCCGGCTCACCCAACAGGTAGACCCGTATCCACTATGTCCGGGAAGGGGACCCGAACCCGAACCCGACCCGCATCTGTCGGCACATCCAATTTCTAAACTCTATTTTTAAAAAATTATATTAAAACATATATTAAAGTAGTAAAATAAATTAAACTTGAAAAAAATATTAAAATCTTGAAAAAAATACTTTAATTCTTTTTAATCATCTGGAGAAATAGTGGCCTGTGTGTGAAAAATAAATACCAAATCTGTATTCTCCCCATCTATTGAAGCAGTGAGGCATAAATGGTGAGGTTGCTGATCAACAATCGTATGTTGTTCGTGATAGCTGGGTGAAAAGGATGATTATAGTTGCTTCGACTGTGTACAAGATTCGAAAAAAAATCTCCTGCGGTCTTCAATAACACGGGATGGATGCTAAGCTTATAGCTACCACCTCCGGTCAAGTCAGGTTGAAATTAACTTCTAAAAATAGGATATGGAAGGTTGTCTGCTGCATTGATATTTAACTTACATAATAAGCTCATTCTAGTTTTTCTTGAGGACATTACCGGGAGGGTTGCGAAATGATGAAGTTGTGTGACCCCATGAAAGTGAAATAAAGCAAAGGTACTCAATGTATTGTATGAGAACAGAGAGGTATGTGTTATCTTAATCTGTTCAATACATGTACAACATATATAGGCAACTTCTAGAGTCCTAGATGGTATGATTTCTTCTACCATATATATCTCAACAATCTATCCATATTTATTTACAAATCTTGACTCAATCTCCTCAATCTCCTTGATCTTTGGTTTCGGTTATTTCCTTAATACCTCTTCTCAAGCTGACGGGTAGGGATCGAACCGACAGTTTGTCTCGTAGATCTAGAAATCGAGAGGTGCCCAATCGTTTAATGAAGATGTCGGCTACCTGGTCCTTTGTGGGTATATACTGGAGCTGAATGTCCTTATTCAATACCTTTTCACGAACAAAGTGGTAATCCACTTCTATATGCTTGGTTCGAGCATGAAAGACTGAGTTTGATGCTAGAGACATGGCACCCAAATTATCACATCGTATAACAGGAGTTTGAGTCAGGACGATGTGTAGATCTTTCAGCATCATACGAGTCCAATACAAATTTGCCGTAGCATGGGCTAGGGATCGATATTCAGCTTCGATACTCGATCGAGCCACCACATTCTGCTTTTTTGCTGTCCAAGATATCAGATTAGGATCCAAGAAGACACAAAAGCCTGAAGTAGAGCGATGATCTTGTCTATCCCCCGCCCAATCCGCATCACAAAATGCTTCAAGTGTAAGGGTGGGTGATGCGGATTTAGTAAAGAGAAGGCCATAACGAATGGATCCCTTGAGATAACGAAGGATGTGCTTTACCACTTGCCAATGACAAGAAAGGGGCTGCTGGAGATGTTGACACAACTGATTAACCTGAAAGGCTATCTCTGGTCTAGTGAGAGTGCAGTACTGAAGAGCTCCCACTGTACTCCGATAGAGTGTTATCTACGTAGCTGAGAGAGGGTCACTTGTCAAATCTCTGGCATTAGTGTCAGTCGACGAGGGTGATTGTATTGGCTTTGCTCCGAGCATCTTGGTCTTCTCCAATAACTCATATATATTTGGTTTGACTAATGTGAAGGTCGTCGGTGTCTCTAGTCACATGCATTCCCAAAAAGTAACTGAGCGGTCCCATATCTCGAAGCTTAAACTGGGACTGAAGATAGCTGACCAACGCATCGATCTTTTCCAGATGTGTTCCAGTGATTAAGATATCATCAACGTAAATAAGGACATCGACATGAATATCATGTTGGTGGTATGTGAAAAGAGATGTATATAACTGGGAGCACTGAAATCCATATGCAAGAAGACGGGTGGATAACTGGACATACCACGCCCGAGGAGCCTGCTGGAAATCATACAAAACTTTATGCAGATGACAGACATAATCAGGATGAGTTGCTGAAATAAACCCTTCTGGATACTCCATATATACTTTCCCAAGAAGAATCCCATTCAAGAATTCATTGGAGACATCAAGCTGGCGAACAGGCCAACTGAACTGTACTCACAGACAGAGCAGGATGCATGTGGTGGAAGGTTTGATCACCGGACTAAATATCTCCTCATAATCCAGACCATATGTTTGTTCAAAGCCACGGGCCACCAGTCGGGCCTTATATCTGTCGATTGAGCCATCTGACTTAGTTTTGATATTGTAGACCCATTTGTTCTGAATAATGTTATGACTGGTAGGTCTGGGACAGAGACACCAGGTGGAATTAGAGATCAATGCATCATATTCCTCCTTCATAGCAGCACACCATTCCGGAGAGGAGTTAGCCTATAAGTACGTGGTAGGTTCTCGAGGAATCTGCACACTGGTAAGAGCATAAACAGGATATTTGGATGCAAAATACAAATGAAAGTCAGAAAAAGGCTTGGGTTTGAGGTTCCCAGTTTGGCTCCGAGTAACAGGACGCAATGAGTTGTGCGGAATGATTTGATGACAAGACTCTGGTGACATGGTCCCGAAACCTCCATACCCGAGCTGGCACATGGATCATCTGGATCATTTGACTGCTCTATACACAAGTCTGCTCCGGAGTCAGCTGATGGGTCAAGGCCCGAAGATATACCACCTGGGTGACTTCGGGGAAGGCGCGGTTTGAGTGATTAAGTCATCGGATGATCCACGTGGCAAAACGGGAATGGGCTTGTGCGTCAGTAACGGCGCAACGACAGATGGGTCAAGGCCTGATGGTATACCACCAGTTGCATCGGAACTGACGAACGATGGAAGATCTGAAACCAAAGATGATGAAGGTAAGTGTGCAACATGTAAAGACGAAATAGGGATACCTGAGGAAGACGACATAATAGGTGCAGACTCTCTGTCAGAAGCTGTGCCACGAGCTGTATCGGGGACACCCAAAAAACTCTCCTCATCAAATATGACATTGCGAGATATGTAAACACGTTTAGTTATGTGTTCATAGCATTTGTAACCTTTGTGTTTAGTGTTGTATTATAGGAACACACATTTCTTACTGCGATACATGAACTTTGTTGTGTTATATGGACGCAATAGGGGATAACATGCACACCCAAAGACTCTTGATGAGCCAAAATCATATAGAGTTTTTAGGCTCATTTAGCTAGAGATTCATTATTGATTTTGATTCATATGCTCTATTTATACTTGATTTATCCTCATTTCATCCCATACAGGTAAATTGCAACATATTCATGTGTTTTTATAGATTTTCAATCCATTCTACACACAAAACACACCCACATGGGTGAAGGGGACAAATTTGGCCATTTTGGGAAAGAAGTTGGAAAACTCATCCTTGACCTTGTAATGGCTATATCTCTCCAACCAGGTCTTGGACAGAGCTGTAATTTCACCAGGAGTCAAAGAATCCTCTACAAGTCTTGTATTTACATGGAAGGCAGAAAAAGGGTCTAAGATAGAGATATCAACTGATTTACCAGAAAGGGTAAATCCTGCGCGCAATGACCATCAGATCCCTTGCATGAGCTGTATCTCTTAAATGACTTGAGGGATGGTCCTGTAATTTCACCAGCATATAGCCCTGAGGTTTCTCTACAACTTTGAACCACGGATTATATGCATTTGGCGCCGTGATGATGGTCCAAAACTCTACCTACCGCGGTGTATACAAATCTGAAGCAAAGACAGTCCTGACTTTACTAAATGAAGAAGACAAGCACAAATCCGAGAGGGTCTGGTGGTAAATGACTAAGAATTCGTGCCCCACTTGTAGAAGAGCCCCACATTCTGTCTGAGATGACTTTGGGGAGGCCGCACTTAAGGTGAAAGAGGCGATTTGGAGGAGGAGATCACGGCCGGAGGAGAAGCTCGGAGTTCAAGTTCTTGGGCGACTTCAATGGAGTTTTTCTTCCCTTCTTTTACATTTTTAGTAGCTCTTGCCTTAGGCATGAGTTAAATAGCTTGACCTATGGCTTGGCTTTGTGGATTCATGATGCTTTGAACCTTGCTTTCTTTGGATTAATGTCCTAGTTTACTTTCTCTTAATGTAT
>JAOYMZ010000011.1:351385-365245 GCA_025802335.1 Pinguicula primuliflora
ACGTTAGAATGTAACATAACATATAGAACTATGGTAATGATTGAGCTCTAAACATTAATACTACAAACTTACTAATTTGTTGAGCCACAAGTTGTTCTTCAAGAATTCCTCTCAAGTTCTTCAATGGTAGAATATTCCTCCAAACCTTGTAGCCCTTCAATGGTAGAACTTCCCTCCAAACCTTGCAGCCCTTCAATGGTAGAACTTCCCTCCAAACCTTGCAGCCCTTCAATGGTAGAAATTTTCGTGCTGATAACGTGTTATAAAATATATGGAGCAAGTGTATGAATATAGGAAGAACAATGAAGAATGAAAAGAATACAAGGGAGAGATCTTATTTCTTTTCTCAAGTATATATCCTTACAACAAAGATTAACCTTTATTTATAGGCTTCATACAAAAGATGAGAGCTCACATTAAAGCCTTCACAAATGCATATTGAATATAGAGTTCATGGAGATAATGGAAAGCTAAGAAACATTCAAAATATATTTCATAATAGGTAAGATGCCCTTACCGAAAATTTTTGGTAAATGGAAATATTTCGTCATCGTTTCAAATTCCTTATGTCGACAATTTTCGATAACCAGTTAGAGATTCTAGTTTCGACTTTGTCTCCAAAAAAAATTAAAGCTCTATAAATATAGATTTTAATAGCAATAAACTTAATTGTAATCTTAAATAGTATGAGCACCAAAAATAAAGTATGGAACCAGTTCCTAAACATTGTCTGCATAAAAATTCTGGTACGGGTCTTAAATTTTTTACTTATAATTTAACTATTTTATTCTAGGCTTACCTAATTGAATAAATAAATAGAGTCATTCCTATAAATAGAAATGTTAGATTTACAAAATAAAAGTTCACAAAACTTGAAAACATTCAAAATGACATAGTTTGAAGCCGAAATTACAAAATTTGTAGAACTCAATCACATAAATATATAAAGTATTGGCAACATTGTTGGTAACACTTATTTTAGTTACACAAGTGTTGAATGTTCACAAAAAATTTGTGACATAATTTTGAAGGTTTAAAAAATAGTGTAATATTTTATTTTGTAAACCATCACACGGGTTCTCTAAAATTTAGTCAGCCACTACTTACAAGGTCAACCAGATTTGCATAAACAAAAGTTACCTTGGTTTAGGCCTTTGAACAATCTTCCTAATTTCGGCAGTGTTTGATTACTAAGCTCATTTTCATAGCTCATTTTGCCTTTTTCACTGCATAAGCTATTTTTGGTGTGTTTGATTACTAAACTTTGACTTTGATTTATCTATAAAAAAGTTAGGCGGCGTAGTTTCTAAAATATTTTTCTCGGTGATAATTTTAAAATTAATTAAAATTCAAATGAGACATTATCCATATCGCAAACACAGCCTTCATTTATAGCCTTCCTGTTTATTGTTGAGTTGCATTCTTTAAATTTTTTAAAGAATTGAGTTGTGTCGTAAGGACGACCCATGTACAGGCAGGCCCGGGAGCCCGGCCCGATTTTGGGTCCCCCAAAATGATTTTTTTTTGGTGAAAAATTATATATAGGAGTAGCTCCCCCGTCACGTATGAATACGTAGTAACATAGACTTACATATCAAAAAAAACGTAGTAACATAGACTGTAAATTTTCTAAGACCTCTAATATTGGGTGGAATAACCCTGGGCCTTGTGCGCCTATGGTTTGGGTCTTTGTCCTGTTGTAATTGGGCCTTTGTGCTCTTGCTTGAATAGTGTGTTGTGTTGTATAGAGGATCATGTTATACTGTGTAAACCGTGTGGTGATTTATGCATTCAGATTATTGATTAGTGGGGAGAAAAAGGGGAGGGTGCCAAACGTATATCTTGGGTTAAATGGAAACATTTATGCTATCCTAAGGAGAGAGGGGGCCTGGGGTGAAAGCAATGGAGCAATTTAACCTAGCTTTGCTAGGGAAGTGACCTAGCAAACTACTAATGGAAGAGGGACTCTGGAAGGAAATTATTGAAAGGAGATATGGGAAAATCAGGTTGAGAAACACTGCAAACAGGGTGCATCCTACTAGTTCGGCATGGTGGCAAGATATCCAGAAATCAGTGACATCTAAACCTTGGTTCTATGAAGCTTTTAGACGCAAACTGGGGGATGGAGCAAGCACAGAAATATGTAGTGACTTTTGGGGAAATTTTACCCTGTCGGATGTAAAAATCCGGATAGGGGGCCCTACAGGCCGGATACCATTCGAGGCCGTCGGATTAATGGACGCGTCCTTCATCAAAATCGAAGAGCCCGCTCTAAATCCAAGCTTCTCGAGAAGGAATACGATTCTCTGAAAGCCAAATATGATCAACTCAAGGCAGATCCGTGCAGAAAACAATGAACTGAAAAACGAGGTATATATCTGAATCCCGTTGATGCAGAGAGAAGCGGAAAACGAGATCCGTAACAAAATTTCACCAATTGATTCTTCCCCAATTGACACAGGTTCATTTGCTGTCCAAGAAACTAAGTCCGAGGGAAGCAGGGATTGATTTCCCATTTTTGTCTTCCGGCCATACGTCGAACATAATGCGTGCAGTTGTGGAGAAGCAGGATGAGGCTGCGAGCTTGGTCAAAAGCGACGTCTTTGATCCGGACGGCGCCCATTGTACTTCATCATCGGTGGAGGTTGATTCTTCAGATGAAAGCTTGACTACGAGTTTCTTGCAGCCATTGTGTTTCCCTGATTTTGCAGGTGATTTTGCAGCCATCGGTGAAGACACGTCCAGGCCGTCGAATTTAATCCGACGGCCTGGAATGGTATCCAGCCTGTAAGGCCCCCTATCCGGATTTTTACATCCGACAGGGGAAAATTTCCCGTCAAGTATGATCAAGTGGCATGTCTCAACTGAAAGAAACAGATCTTCTTTTCTACAACGCATACGAAAACGAACAAAAATAAGAAATTAAACACAATGGAGTATTCATCAATTCATTATCCAATTTCTCAACGAAGTTGAATCACATTTGTCCGATACAAGAGCCAAACTGTGAAGTCTCCAGGAGGAAGCATAAAACCAGACAGAATAGTCTCTCACAGTTTCAGAGCAGGTGCTTCTTCAGTAATAAGCTTTTCGTGGATTGTTCTGCAAAGATCAAAACAGATAGAAAGGTAACATGAGTATGTAACCATTAACTACCCTGTTTGAAATGAGGCAAAGGAAGCAAAAAAACGATAGATTACCAGAGGATTCGGTCTGTAACGATACCCAAGCATCATCCGCTTCTTATATTGCTCGTAGATGTCATCATCAGGAGTAACTTCTCCCGGAGCATGAGCACCAACACCCAAGTTATCTTTTTTGACATCGTTGGCCATAATCGGGGCCGCGATTCCGCTTCTTGAACTCCCAAGACCCTCACCTGTATTCACATAGTCGGTTAACAAACTTCTTCCGGTTGCTGATTTTCAGTTTACAGTAGCGAAAACATGAGTAACATTTTTTTACCTTCTTTCCAACCCATCTTAGACAGAAGTTTGTGACCAACATTATCAGCTTGAATCTTTGCTCTATCTGCATACTCCTGTGCAATTTTCTGTCCAGATGCATCGGTGCAATTCGACATGAACTTCTCGAGCTCTTCGGGAGGAATGTAATCTCCCATATGATGGCCCTTCTTTGGAGCTGGGGATTAAAGAATAATGAGCGAGTCACTAAAACTTGGACAAACATAAATCACAGAGATTTATGCAATGCCAGAAGCTCTTAATAAAAGGGCAAATTACGTGAAATCGAAAAAAAAAACAAGAGTATCAATTCAAGCAAGGATGAACCTTGCAAGGATGCAGGTGGTGGCATCTCGTCCTTTGAGTTTTTAGGCGGCCTCAGCTTCTCTTCTGCTGCAGCCTTCTTCATGTAATATTCCATCATAGCTATAGGATCCATGCCACCTGGCGCACTTGATTCGCCTACATTTTTTTTATAGATACAATAAAAGGTACAAAACTAAAAATGAAAAAAACAGAGAAATAAATACAACAATAAGGAGGTAAACGATACAGCAAGATTGACAGGTAAAATCTCAACCATTAACCAGGATGACTTCTTGTGCAAATAGAAAACATTAATTATATACGAACATTAAATAAGATCAAAGATCAAATACCGCTTCTTCCAGATGCTTGTGAAGATGAGTGGGCTGATCCTGCATTTACTGTTGTCTCATATAATGCCGACGCTGGAGTTTGGTATTTCAATTGCTGATGATGGGATCTCTGAGAGCTGACTGATGAATGGACTGCAGCAGTTTGTGATGTTTGAGAATCTTTGGTCCGGGATAATGCTTTTTCTTCCATGCTGAGTCGATATTCATAATACTTGTAATCTGAGCAGGTTTCGTCAAATAAAAATCTGCAAGTAACAAATTAGGTAAGGATTTGCACAAGCAAATAAACTTACAGTAACGCTACTTAAACAAATCACTAGAACCTAGATTTGTGATATTAGTTGTAGCTATCATAAATAGAAAAAAGAACGAAAATGCACACAGTAATAGAAGGCTCAGATAATGACCAGGTTGCATGGTCATAAAAATGCCCATTTGGACTTCAATGACAGATAATATTGGAATTAGTGCTCATTTGAAACAATATTGGAATTAATTTATCATCGGGAAGAAGAAATACTAAAGCGAACCAAAATATGACATCAACTTGTTTCACTGTTTTTCAGAAAACTATCCAACAAGACCAAGAGCCCAGGCCAAAAAAATGGACAAAAGACATACTAAATAATATTGCTTCATGAAGAACAGACTTTTTTCCCCCATGAAGAACACGGACTTGACTCAGGTTTAGATAATAAAGTTAAGGGAGAAGATAATAAAAAAAACTAAATAAAAGCTGAATAACCCTCTAGATAATTTTCCGAACTGTAGGAAATTGTTTAGTGATAACCTGTACATATGCAGCCAAATATGGAACATAAAGAAAAACTTGAACATATTCTGCCGTGATGAACAAGATTATGCATGGAGTCTTCAGCTAAGCAAAGCCAAAGCTCGAAGTAGGAGGCCATTTATCTGGTATTTTAAAACAAGATGCAGAGCATGGCATGATTTGAGAATAGTTTGAATACATTGATCACAATTTCTTTTGGAAATGATATTCTTCTATAATCCAGCAAATGAAGGAAACTCCAAAAGATGACATGGATGACTAATTAAAATTTAAGAGAAGTTGACCAACAGTAAATAAAAGAACAATGAGAATAAAGTTCTTTCCGATAAGTATTATATGGAAAAATATTGAATATTCAGCAACATTTAAAAACAATTCTACATAATCATATAAGCAATTTCATCGGGAGCTAACAAATGTGCCAACCATAATGGAATAGGTAAAAATAAAATCTGATGGAGATCGGAGAAAAAATCCTCTGGAGAAGGAAGAACAAATAACTTGAAGCATAAGGTCATAGCATGAAAGTCAACATACTTGAAAGGCGTATCTCCAGGGTTTTTCTGCCTAGTTACATGCTCAAACTGCCGACTATTCTTGGCCACAAAACTTGCTAACTTGTCTGCAACTATCTTTACTGTAGGATCACTTGGGGAAGGCGGTGCTGCATTTCACTTAAAGAACTGATTAATACCAAGACCATGAACAAGAGAATGTAAATTACTCTTGTAGCAGGCCTGCCACATTCCAAGGCAAATCTTTCAGAGAACACCTTCCTCCAATGTTGATATGAGCATAAGTATAAGCTGCAGTCATCAGATAAATTTCTTGCCCTTACCACACTGTGCATGACGAATCCCATGATACCAAGCCAAACACTAAGCTAAAAAAACTAAATTGTCCATCTCGTGCTAAATAAATAGCATCACAGAAGGATGGATAAATGACTTAGAAGCACCAACCTGTACACACTAGAGACTCGGCAGGATGATTAAGAGGAAAGAATGATAGAAAGATGTTTTTCAGCCAAAGAAACAGATTACAAAGAAGCTTGCCTGTAGAAATAAACCCATCCCATGGAACCCAACACATGACGGATAACTTTTTCCGTTGATCGTAGCTTTTTCAGGTCTAAAGTCATAAATTCTAGATGGCACACCCCATGCAAACAACAACCGCTCATTCGGCAACTAAATATCTGCAGGCCCCATCAAGATCACGAATACTAATCATCATAAGGACTTGAATAATCTTAAGAGTAGACTGCATCAAAGCAGCAATACCGTATGTATCTTGTCTTGTTTACAGAGTTAATATGGAAGAAGCAATAAGTTCCCATTAGAATCCAGTTAACGACTTCAGAAAGAACTCTATTGGCATTGTCACAGAGAAAACTCCAGCAAGTGGGCATGTATAGAACATCTATCACATGATAAACTTTATCCTGCCCAACAGTTTGCGGTAAATAAATATATACCAGAAATAAAGAAATTAAATAATTACCAACATCAAATTGTTTCAGTGGCTGCTCAGCGATATCAAGCGGGTCCAACTTGGGTCGTTTCACGGGCAAATCATCAGAGGAATTTCTAGCCTCCTTGTCATCTTCGTCATCATCTTCGTCAAACTTGACAGGTGGAGTGATAAGTTTTGATTTCTGTTTCAAGCTGAACGCAAGTTTTCCGCTTGCTGGGGTTTGAGTTGTTCCACGAGAGACGTTTTTCTTCAAATCTGTCTTTGTTTTACTAATGACAGTCTTCGGAGTAGAAGTTACCGAAGTACTAGAAACTGACATAGAGTTATCAGAGCCCTCGCTTTTCTTATCTTTTTCTTGTTGAAGCTGTTTGAACCTCTCCAAGAATGATCCGTCATTAATGAATAAGCTATGAGTGGTTGCTTTATCCATCCCCTAACTTCCTATTGCTGCTCCAGCTTATTATACCTACTGCTTGACAACAAAAGCTCATGCACTATTTAGTCACAGAAGTCGCCAAGCAAACACTGACTTCTAAAAATAAACTAGTATTCCTATCCAAGAATGATCCGCCATTAATGAATAAGCTATGAGTGGTTGCATTATCCATCCACTAACTTCCTATTGCTGCTCCAGCTTATTATACCTACTGCTTGACAACAAAGCTCGTGCACTATTTAGTAACAGAAGTCGCCAAGCAAACACTGAATTCGAAAAAAAAAACTAGTATTCCTATCTCATGTGAACATATTATCACTCATATAACAATTTTTCCTTCAACATTTTTAATACTTGGTGGGTATATATGGTCATGCGGCTACAAACAACTTTCATTCCAGTGAACAAAGTACAAGTCATCCTTGTACTCCGGGCAGTAGGTATCATAGAACATTACAGTTTACAAGAGAATCAAATATTCAAAACCAACATCTCGATCACGAAGAGCTTCTGGTATTATTTGGGACAAACCCACTTACTTAAATCGAACTAATTCGAAGTCTACCTGCAGCCAAAAGGATAAGCATAGCAACAAAAACCATGGCAAGATCGCAATTTTCATCACTGCCGTAGGCTAACAACAAATGGTTGACCAAGGAATAATCCAGTTTTATGTATTACGAAGTATTTTCTACAGGAATTTTTTAACTTTAGGGAGATGAACAAGGATTGGGAAAACTCGGCTTCATCGGTAAGAAAAGTAACGCCAAACATTTTCCGCGCCTACACTAAAGAAACTTAACGATAATCAGTAACCCATTAAGAAATCCATCAACAGGATTAAGATGCAGCTCGCCGCAAAATATGTCAACCCATAAGCATCACACAATTTGTTAAATCTTTAATTTAACAAAAAATAAATAAAAAAAAACAAATCTTGATGCAGGTGGGCAATTACCAAACAGTACGAGCAGCATATAAACCGCCAGTAATCATCTCAAGAAAACGAGAAGAAACATAAAGAATCTCAGATTCCGGTAGATGTACTACTACCTGATAAAGACCGATCGGAACGAATTGGTATCGAAATTTCCAATCCAATTGAGAAAACCAAAATCGAAACCTAACAATTTCTACTGCAACAATCTCTGCTCTTACGTGAAGGGATGGAATCAAATTTGAGGATTTCGCATACAAACGACGTCTAGGTCTATATACTCTCGAAATTTTGTGGGTACGTTCGCACAATAATTTACAAAATTAGCTCTTCGGCCACGTAACTTCTGTTTATTGTTTTGTGCACATCGCATATTCGCATATAAAAAAAAAAATATATATATATATATTCGCATATAAGAGCAAGCCCTAGAAGACTAGAGTTGAATGATTATAACTTCCAAAAAAATAGGAGTCAACTAAATATATTTTTTGAATAAAAAATATTTTTAATCATATACAAAAAAAAGAAGTTAAAAATAACATACAATCACAATATTTTTTTAAAATAGATTTTATTATAAACGTATGCAGTTATACAAACTTGCTCCCAAAGTGGGGCTAAGTTAGAAAGTGTACAATTGCATCAGGCTGTTGAAGACAAATCTGCCTCATTCTGATGAATCTTGGTCACAGGGGGAGTTGCCTTTAGTACGTTCACGGTGGTGTTCTTCACGGTAACACTTGATGTTGCGCAAACTCCTTCTCGGGTTGAGGTTTAAAGGTGCTGACAGTTTTTTCAGTGTGACCTTTTTCCGAGCCTGTTTTCTTTCCTCGGTCCTTCTTTCCTTTCGTGATGACTGAGGAACAAACTTTGCTCGCTGCTGGTATTCCACAATTGGCAGATCAGAGGCTCTGAGATCCTTCCAAGACTGATCTGAGTCTGATCCATGTCCAGGAGGTATCCAAGCAATTGGTACTGCAGTGCTAACTAGTTCCTGATCGACATAGTGTTCATCTGAGCAGTCATTTCCTGCCGGGGTGAAAGGGGTTGCTGCAACATTCAGCTCCCAGGGATACACACCATTTTCCTCAAACATGTCAGGTTCTTGTTCTACTCTGTCAACCCAACTTCTGTTTTTTGGAGGCCTAGTTGTTCTGGTTGTTGTTTTGTCAGGTGCAGCTATTTGTA
The DNA here is from genome assembly GCA_025802335.1 of Pinguicula primuliflora. Classification (NCBI taxonomy): domain Eukaryota; kingdom Viridiplantae; phylum Streptophyta; class Magnoliopsida; order Lamiales; family Lentibulariaceae; genus Pinguicula; species Pinguicula primuliflora. The sequence continues at coordinate 360,342 of JAOYMZ010000011.1, forward strand.
GATCTGGTATGGTGCACGTAGAAGTTGCTTGTGCCACTGCTGAACCTGTGTTGGTTGTGATCCGGTTTTTTGTGTCTGCCTTGGTTTGTGGTAGAGTGATTCTGAGGTAATTTGCTTCGTTTTGCTATCTGTAGGATTCTGTTGCCCAGGTCCTGGACTCCCTCCAAATTCTGGAAATATAAGTAACTAAATATTCAAATATTTAAATATATCACTTTCGTTGATCCCTTCTATCATTAAATTCATCGATAATAAAATTTGGATCAGTGGATAATTTTGGTTCAATATAAACGACTATTGAATACGAAAATATTGACTTTCCATTCTATTGTGAATCACCATTTGACGATGAAAATACACACTATGTTGTTCCGATGGTAATTGGAAGTGTCAGAATACAGGCAGTTGTCAAACAAATTGTAGTTGTGTATTTTATTTGTCTCAATTAATTTCCAACACAACTTTAAAATACTTGACAAATTTTGAAATTGCGGCGAGAAAATACATCATACATATAATGTTGTAATTGAGTTTTTAAATAGTGCAAGTCTAATTAGCAAAAATCATCTCGATAATTTTTTTTTGTAAGAATATAGATACAATCGATGTCAAATGATTTTAAACTTTTTCTCTTGGATCTCAAAAAGTACTAACCTGAAGGAGTTTCATCGAGAGATTATAGTTGATCCCATCCACTTAATATCCACATGGTTAATTAGTTTTGCATTCCTTTCGCACACCCATAAAAATATAATCACAAAATTATAGCTCTCAGTTAAATTACATAATGATTTATAATAAAAACTCTAATGAATTTTTTCAGGCTTATGCACATTAACCACTTCATTAGCCCATTTACCCGTCTCTCATTCCCCTGAAGTATTTTCTATGTAATTCTAATAGTTTGTACAGAAACAAACTTACCGTAAAGGTTAGCTTAGTATAAACACTTACGCAAGTTGCAATAGCATTTAATTCTTTAAAGAAATACCAAATACCAAACACCAAGCAATCTTTTAAGCAACATCAACGAGCAAAACATTGGATATGATATGTATAAGTTCACTCTATACGGAAAAAAGTGATCATCAATTCCAATAGGTTCGCATATTACTAGCCTTGTCATACCCTTCACCCCACAGTTTATATTTGTATGTCGTACTTAATCAATATATGTGATATTTCATTCTTCATTGCAAAAATAATAGTACCCAAAAAACGGTTCTCTTAACAGAGTAATCTTACGGTGCTAAAGGTTAAATATCGAATAAATGAGTTATGTGTATAATTCTAATTATGACCGTCGAGATCGTGATCCAACACTTAGATTTGACGGTTATTATTAGAATTCGGCACATAACTCAATTATTCGATACCTAACACTCCGCACCTGAAATTTTTTATCTCTTTTTTTTATTGGGTGGTCGTCCTCCTCCACCAAATATTTTTGTTTACATGTAATGTAAGCCCAATAAAATAAAAGAAAAAGACAAAAAGACAAAAAATTACAAAGCAAATTTTCAAGGTGATTGACATTTGGTATCTAAGGATGTTGAATCGGTGTTCTGCTCGTCCTAGTGTAGACTTGATACTGATCTTGTCGAGCTAAATGAAGGGTCTCCTCGGGCAGTTGCTGATGAATGATTATAGTATCTTCGGTTGTCGGACTTCCCTTTTTGGCTAGTGCATCTGCAAACCTTGTTGAGTTCCCTGAAGCAGTGTTTTATCCGGAAGGAGTGTAGGCATGCCTTCTTTTGTAAAATTTGTCGAATCCTCTGGCAAACCACCCATGGTGAATTGTCTACCTGCAGAATTCCATTCACTAGAATCAAGGAATCAGTATCAATCTCTAAGTGCACATGACCATGTTGGATAGCAAGCGTGAGGCCAGTGAGCAGAGCTTCCACTTCTGCTTCAATAACTGAGCAAGGCATATTTCTAGAGTGAAATGCCAGCACAACTTCTCCATTTTCATATCTGAAAAGTCCTTCAATTCCTGCAGCTTGCAAGATAGAGCTGCCATCAATGTTTAATTTAAGAGCTGGAGCCTCTGGGGGATCCATTTCATAGTGAAGGAGGAGGTACACCCCGGGGCAGCACTATGTTCAACTGTGAGAGCATCTGCTGGTTGGCAGCTTTCCTTGGAAGAGATAAGCCCGCTCTTTGCACAATCTCCTTAATCAACCGAGCACAAGAATATATAACAGATGGTGTATTTTTTTTTTTACAAATGGTGTATTAAGAACAGCAGAATCATATCAAATGGAACACCTCATTTTCCAAACTTCCCAACAGAAAATCAGAGGAATGAGTCGTCTCAGGAATACCATAGATCTTTCATTTGTTCCTATAAGCCATACATCTAGTCTGTGTTCCAGGGTTGTGCTAGCAGTGAATATATGCATGATATCCTCAAAATACTGCCATACCTTGGAAGCCAATTCCCCTTCTGAGTGTAGGTGATTTAGAGTCTAAATTCTCCCTGTATGGGTGCAGCAGAAACACCTTGAGGCTAGTGAGACGCCTTTATGTCGAATGGTGAAATCTACAAGGACAATGTGATGTAGTATTCACCACATTAATATGCTGGCTTTGAGAGGGAACTTGTGGTGCCAAAACCATTTAAAATCAAGTAGTGCAGTAGAGCTCTGACGAACTAAATGTCAAGCAGATTTTGTGGTGAATCTTCCATTCAGCTGAAGCTTCCAAATCATCTGATCTTCTGTTTCAGGCATGATGGGAATATGAAGAATAGGTTGAACTAACGGAATTGGAACCAAGCTGGACAACATATTTTCATTTCACTTTGCATTTACCCAAAAATCCTGCACTTTCATATGAGAGAGATATGGATGTAATGCAGCTTGAAAGTTAGAGATTCCATTCCAATCATCCGTGTAGAAATTGCACTGCCCTTTATTGAGTAGCCAGAAGGTATTTCGTGGCATTAGAGGTTTAATTTTCAACATTCTGCTCCAACAGTGCGAATCTGATTGTTTGGGAACAGTCAGAGTAGGATCCATATTAGGGCAGTATTTATGCAGCATAGAATCAGACCATAAGGACTTGTGCTGTTGTAGATTCCACCATAATTTCATGCCTAGAGCCTAAGAGATATCCTTGATTTTTCTACATCCAAGTCCTCCTCCAGATACAGGTAGATATATTTTATTAATGTGCTTTCTTTTTGTTATTTAGCCAATCCCAGAAAAAATCTGTAATTGTTTCAAGACTTTTGAATATACTTGCAAGGTTTTTTTATCTCTTAACAAGCCATCCCCATTAACAAATTTACAACAATTACCTCAAGTATATTTGTAAAGTTATATTTCACACGCATACCAGATTAGACCATCATGATGAGGCTTTGGAACATCCCGCTTGTATGCTTAATCGGCTTCCCATGCCCATATAACCCCCCAACAAATTTCCAGGTACGAAATGGAAATGTTTGGGTTCATCTCTGCTCAGCACCTCCACGTGATCGTCAAAAAAGGTGGCCCTCTATGTACTGATTAAAATCTCGTGGTTTTTCAACGGTCCAGACGTACCAGTGACACATTATAGAAGAAAATTTAATGATACTGTCAGATATTAATCATATATCGTTATTAATTTTTTTAACTGATTTTTTTATAATTTTTTTTAAATAAGTAAATAAAAGAAATATTCACGCTCACTCCAATATTGGAGAAAACTCCCGACTAATCTTGAGGTCTGTACCCAGTCTAAAGGCTCCTATAGATTAGGTCTGGCCAAACGCTTGTGCTAGGACTTGAACTCGAGATCTCTTAATCAAAATTTACCTAATTATTATCAGACCAAAATGCCTTATTATTATTTTTTTATAGTTAAATGCACCCCAACTCACTAGTTAAGTTATTTATATTAACTAGTTTCATGAACAACAAAATTATGTTTATATAAAGGAATCATACATTAAATCTATAGCGTTATTACTTTTTTTTAGAACTCATTTTTTATATCTTCATATTGGAATGTACGCAGCTCACCAATTGAGCTATTTGTATTCCATTCAGAATTAGTTTCATTAACAAGAATGCTAGGTTTACATAATGAAATCATATGTATATCCAATAGAATGTTGACATTTGGCATAACGCGAGTCCAAATCAATACAATACTAAATGTATTAATTATAATTACATCTAAATAATTATGTGATTCCCAATTAACTTAACAAATGTCAATTTCTATTAGACGTGCATGACCATGTATGATTCAATTATGTAAGACCAATATTATTCTTTAACAAAAACAGAAATATTGATAACTCCGGTTAAGTGGAGGAAAATTGGGTTTTAAGCCTAAAAGAACCTAAGATATCAGGTTTGTAAGGGAATTCATGATCATCGATACAGTATTTGCATGCATAGTCAGTATATAACTTTTTAATCTTGGTCATTGCCACGATAGGCTTTTGGAATTGATATTGTCGAACTTATACACAAGAGACCAAAATATTTATGCTCCGACCAGGTTTCAATTTTCTTTAGGATTAAATAATCTTTTATTAGGATATTAAAAATTATTAACAACAAAATTATTTGAACCACACCATAACATAGAGGTTTGAGTTTCGTGTGAATACACTTTCATCTATAGAGTCAATTATAACAGTATGCGATGACAATAGTTGTAATTATAAAATACACAAATGTAGGGGTGTCCATCGGTCCGGGTGGTACCGGTCCAGTGCAGGACCGGTACAGTGATGGTACTGGGTTTTTGGACCGGTACCAGTACCGGGACCGTCCAGTCCCGGTACCAACCGGTACCGGTCCTGTCGGTACAAGCCATACTTGGACCAGAACCGGTACCGCATTGCCACCGGTACCGGTACCGGTCCTCAGTCCGGGTAATACCCATGAACCGACCACCTG
>JAOYMZ010000011.1:373430-390289 GCA_025802335.1 Pinguicula primuliflora
AGACTGATAGAGATGATCTCAGTCGCTTCAGTAGGTCTGAAATGAGATTCCTAGAGAATCGAATGTGAAATAACTGGATTCACATTAAGCTTAAAGCCGAATGTATTGGAAAAAGACTAAGTGTTTTTTTATCGATGGCTGCATTCACATGGTATAAGATCGTGACATGCCCATCTGAGTGGGAGCCATACCATTACACACATATCATACTGTGTGCGCTATAGATCGACCGTTGTGAGAATGACAATAATTTTCCCCTGATTGTCATTGTGTGATCACAGGACCTTTTTCTGGTCCACCCTGAGCGTTACTCTTCGACTTAGAACTATGACTTGAAGTTGAGGCTTGATGATGCTAATGCGACAAATATGAATAACGCAGATACGCAAGCATACGCATTCGTACAAGTAATAAAACCTTGGTAAGCAAGGGTCATCTCCCAAAGGAGTAGGTCCTAAACATGCAAAGCCTACAATAAATCTCAGAGTAACCGAACGACAAGATTTGTAATTAAACTAATAACAGAATGAAATTAAACTAATCTAATCACGAACCTAATTGCAGAAAGTAAAGGGTATTGAATTATACTCAAAAGAGAAATTAGCTCAAGGCAAAGTATCTTGCCCCGCTAAGCAAACATAACACCCTATCCATACACACATGCTCAGCTTGTTCATCCATACCACGGGACTTAAACACAACTATGGATCACGGGCAAGTCGCATAGCTGCTCTAACCTACAAAGAGGTGACATTGAGTTCTTGATTTAACTATCCCTATTGTGGCACCAAAAGTCAGAGATCAGGTCCCTAAACTGATGATGATCTTGTATTTAGAGTTTAACCTCATCTTTGTGATCGAGTTTCCGAGGTAAGATTTCCAAATAATTGAGAAACATACATGCTCTAATCTAAACTAAGGCAAGCACTCATGCTAACGGAGGGTAGTCACTCATGTTCACTCTATCACTCCATGAACCGAGCTTTGATTCAACCATTGGTGCGAGAATTAGCAAAGGAGAACAAGTATGTAAGATAAACTCGACTTCTCATTCACAACAAGGCTTAAACACAATCATATGAAATGAACTAAACTAAAACATTAATATACGAACAAGTCATAAATGTCTACATTATGGGGCTCAACCGAGCCCCAAGCTTACAAGATTAGCTCATACTTAGGGCATGGGATTGAGAACAAGCAAAATAAGCACAAGAATAAGCCATAAATCGAATGGAAATGACAAAACCCAAGCCTTCTCCCTTGTCCGGATCTATTCTCCTCCTCTCCCCTTCGTGATCATCAATATTCGGAAGTGCTTCTCCTCCTTCCTTGGTCTCCCCTTTGGTTTCTCCTTGGAACAACCAGAATGTAAGCTAAAATGGAGTGTGTGAAATTCCCATTCAAAGGCCAAAACCGAATGTATATGTATTCCCCCATTTTGGATGCAAAAGGTGAGGGGTAGGTGAGATATTTTGGGGAGATGTGTCACTCTTCTTTATTAAGTTTCAAATCTTCTCTCCTCCTCTTTTGTATACATCCGAATGTATATATCTTTTGGACACAACTCTTTTGGCCACTATTGTTGACTAAGTCAACTATAATTCCTCCATCCAAATGTTTCCATCCATAAGTGTAGTTTTGTGAAAAAGAATTCCCTTTAGCCACCATCTTTGACCAAGCCCGCCCTTCTTAAACACACGATCAAGGCTTTTTCTCTTGGATTCATCATTTTCATTTGTATAAACATGGTAACACTTGTGTAACTCTAAATGAAGGTGTATGTAACCTTGACCAAATGTTGCAATTGATCTTCACATGTTAATATCATGTTAAAATGTGAACAAAATTAGTATAAAACCTGCAAAATACGAACATGTGTTTCTTTTACTGAAGTTAGCTCAGATAATCATAATTTAGGACATAATTCAAGTGTTGAAGGTATGAAATGATATGTAAAATAAGCTCCAAATAGGTGCTCATCACCCCTCCACACTTAAACGATGTTTTTCCTCAAACATCAACTAAGAGAAACAGCTAAAGATGAAATCCAATAAGCACATGTGCATGAATAAGATGAACCGTAAAAACAACATGCACGGTAGAGGTGTATCTGGTTTGAAGAATGGCTTGAAGCACGACATCAATATGAACCTAAATGGATCAAATGAGCAGTAGGCTACCAGTGCTAAATAAGAGGGGGATCAAATGCACAGATGCAATGAGAAGAACGAATGTAAGGGAGATAAATGCATCACCACATATCATGTAATCTATGCTTTCCTAGCAGCATATAGTGTGGCCCTTTTAGCCTATGTTCTGCTTTTTCTAGTAATGCACTGAACTCTTATCTGTCTAATCTCATACCTAGTGCACAAGTTTTCGTAGCAATCGCAAGTTGAGCCTCAAATCCATCACACTCTTTCTTTTAGGTATAGTGTATAGGTGAAAGGTTCCTCTCTTGATGGAGTTGGACAGAATTAATGGCATCTCACTTTGGCTTAAATAAATGTGGACAGTTCTTTATATCCAGTTTGCCTAAGAGATAATGGTGATCGACTGCTCATGACCTCTTCCTCATCATTTTTCAACAGTGGCTCGGCTTCTTCTTTGCTGCTGAATTTTTGGGTTTCTTGGATTTGCTCTAAGTCTCTTTTAACTTTGTAGTATTGGACTTTGACCTCCATTTGATCAGCAAGGGGGATTCAGAGAATTTTTCTTCGACAGCTTTGCTAGCTTTGCTGTTTAGGTGTACCCCTGATCTTCTTATTTTGAGATCTCTTGTCCTTCCTTCTTTTCTTTTTCTTTAGTTTTCTAACTTTTCTTTTTCTTCAGCTTGTATGAACTTCTTTGGCCGGCTCTTCACGTTGCTCAATTGGTCACAAGCAGATTCACCAAAATCAACTTAATCAAACCAAATTAAAGGCTGCATCTCTTCCTTCCCTCATGAAAAAGTGTGAATACTCAACTTCGGATTAACCACTAAACTCATGCACTCCACCGTTCATACCACTAAGAGTTCAATAACATCAACCAAATAGGCATAAATGAGCTTCACAAGCTACAACTAAGAAAGCATGCAAATGCATAGGTGACATGTATAATCCGAATATGGGTGAGCATAAGTAAAGGTAATCAAAAGAATCAAGGGAAAAAACATGGATTAAGATCAACATGATAAATCATATGGATCAAGCTCAAGTAAAAGTATTCAAGCGGAAAAATTTAGCTCAAAGCTCAGAATGAATCAAAGGGATTAAGATCAGAAACTCAACAATAGATACTCAAGAGAATAGGTATGCTAGACCCCTCCCCTCCACATTTAAACTCATGCATGTCCTCAAGCATGGGCAATAATCATAGAGACTATGAAAACAGAGGGATGAAGCTATACAACCTGGGAGCTGTGCTGAATCTTGATGTCCAATGACTCTAGAATGACTTGAACACCTTACTTGAAGCTTTCTTTTGGACCTTAGCCTCGGCCTACCTACAAGTCTCACAAAAAGAAGGTTAGAAAATTGTAATTTATAATTATTACATTATTGGTCCATGTATATTCCTATAAATAAGGAGATTCTCAAACACTAACATAAGCTTTGAACGCAAAGCCTCCATTCTATTCTCATGTGTTGAGACTCGGTTTTCATAGTTCTCTCAAAGTGTTGTCTCATCATCATGGAAAGAAAGTTTTGAGTCGTGGAATACCACTGGAACTTTGGTAGTCCCGTTTGAAGATCTGTTCAACCGTAATATTACGATCCACCACGCTTCCGCTATGAAGGTATGATTTTGTATTCGTATTTAATTATTAGATCTGTTTTGATATTTAAGAATCAATCCTACAAAAGTAATATAATACAAGACCTGATTGTTGTTTTACAAAGGCATTCGAACATGCATGAAGCAGAAATCAACAAACAATTCACACGAGAAGCATTGCATTGCCATTGTCATTGTCATTGCCATTGCCATTGCCATTGCCATTGCCATTGCCATTGCCATTGCTCTATTCCCGTATCTTCTGAATCCCAATCCATCGTGCATAGTCCACCCACCTGTGCCAACATTTGTTCCACGTATATATAGTTATAGTATAAAACCAAGACCTCTCAAACGTTACACTTTTAGCAAAAGTATGTTGCAAGAATCTCTTACATTAGGGATCCCAAGAATGTATTGCCAGTACGCACTGCAAAGCATAGAGCACCTAGTATGAGCTTCTGTTCGTGCAGCAGTGGCTCCAGAATACGCTGTTCGATAACTCCAGCAAGCACTTGGTACCTAGACAGAGAGACAAGGGAGGGAAAATGATGCACCACACAAAAAATAGGCACAAAAAACACACCAAATCCCCCCAAAAGTGTTGGCCGTATATGTGGATAAGGTGCATTTGGTAGGTTTTTGGTGCGCCATATCACTTCTCGACAAACTCTGAGTTCAAATATCTTGACAAAATATTTTTGGCCCACATTCCTTATACATCGACCCATACGAAATTCATTAGGTTCGGGTTCCATAACTGCTCTACTTACCTTAAATTACTGGAGACTGCCATGTATACACCATATGCCACACTTGTGGATAGAATTGGTACATCCTCTTCTGCAGCTTCTGCAGCAAAAGATTTGTCAATGGCTTTTCTTGCAGCAATGAGCAGGTTTGTCACCCCTGTGCCAACCTACAATACAGATGGATAGATGGATGGATTGATAGCATCAAAACAACAGAAAAATAGCACAATCTTGAAGTTTCTATGTTCTAACAGTTGAAATTTAGAACAGACCCGACCCGACCCGACCCGGTGGGGTCAGGTCCGTGCGTGTGTGTGCGCGTGAGTCAATATATAATGAATGTGGGTTTACACTCTTAAAAGCCAAGATACCAAGACAATAGAGGTAAGCACCACATATCATTTATATACTAGTTGATTTCTATGTTAGTAAGAGGCATGTGACAAATATCTCTAACACTAACCAATGATGCACCAGTCCCGACAACAAATAGCTTCGATCCATTTCTCTGGAGGACACGAACACAAGTAGGATTGTCTCAAGGATTCATATTATGAGCCAAAATGTACAGCTTTGTATAATGTATTAGTGAGTTTGGCATGTCGTACCACAATGGCTCCAACTCTTTGCAGTAGAGAATAGGATGTGCCGGACAATGCAACCTGAAATGCATTATCCGGGCATCCATAGAAGAACTTGCTGAGACCTGCAGCTGTTACAGCCAGTGGTGGTCGAAGAGAAACAGTAGGCGCAGGCAGCCACACGAGCATGAAATCTGCGATAATGGCCATCACCTACAAGAAATGGATAGTCAAATAAGGGTTGGAGTCCGTATTTCGGAGGCGATTCTCAAATGCTCAATATTGTGCTCAATGATGACACTAATCTGAGCTATTAATCTAAGAATCTAACGTTTCATATTAAATGAAATCGTCAATGATTTAAATTAGAATTGAGCATAATAATCCATCCTTAAGCACAAGCACAACAATAATGAATACTCGTAATTTATAAAAGAAGCATACCACATCTGCTAAGACGAAATCCAGTTCCTTGGTGAACTTTTCTCTTCGTCTTTCGTACTCCGCAGCCGTCTAGCAGATCGGAAAACGTCATTTTAAAACTCTAATTTTAACGAAAACAACTCACTGTAAGTGTTCAATTTAGATCTAATTCCATACCTTTGTGAATATCCCCACCCCACATTCAATTGCTACTTTTGTCAAGAACAGATCATCTGCAAGCAATCTTTCTTTAAATCCTGCATATTTCAGCAACCACCCAAGCCACGGTGACTTTTCAAGTTTAAAAAAACGATACACAATGGATCCCGGAATCCTCCCTGCGTCAATCGCCGCTGCTAGATCAGTTGGAATGCTATCTAATGATCTCCCAGCCTCCGCCAATGCCATGAGCGCCTCAGCTTTGTTTCTCTTACCCGCATCTCCATCTTCATCCCCTCCTCCGCCGCCGCTGTCGGATCCGTCTCCCCCTCCTCCGCCGCCGCTGTCGGATCCGTCTCCCCCTCCTCCGTCGCCGCCGGAGAAGCAGACAAATGAAGTGCCGCGGTGGGAGAACAGGGGACTCTGTTTCGGTGAGAAAACAGAGGATATGGAGGTTCTGCAGAAAGTGTTGTGCGAAAAGTGAAGAGCGTGGGAGTGACGGCGCCGGCGGCCGTTTGCGTCGGCGGAGGGGGATCCGGGGAATTGGAGCCTGAGTTGAGGGAATGCAGCCGCTGCTGCCATCAATAGTACGGTGGCGGGGGAGATGGATGTTTGGGCTCGGTCCCTCCTCTCACTTGATTTATGGGTATCGTGTGGCGGAGACTGGCGGATGCGCCGTAGTTAGCGGCGGCGGTGATGTGAATTGACCGTTTCAGACTTGGCGGTGTATGCAAGTTCCGACAGACATAACAACTGACAAATCTTAATGTCTCATTCCTCTGCAATCATGGAAGGTGTGAGAAACCACAACCACTGATGCTGTCTTAGCCACACCTGGAAATGTTGTTTTTTATTCTGAATTTCTTAATTTAAAATAATTTTCCCATTTTGTATTATTAAATAAATTATATATAAAATAAAATACTCCCTTTTTTATTTACATATAGAAATGGGTGGCCAAGGGCATCTGATCTTGATGCATCCACACCATGGGGAATGGGGATGTGAACTTAGTTTGGATACTACGAAATTTATTGTTGGATAGGGTTATAATTAAAGAGTGGTTGACCTAATGATTAGGGAGTGACAATTTCATTCATATATCACAGATTTAAATCCCCACGACCATATTTTATATGTATAGATTTCGTTTGATTTTGTTATCTAATTGCCGAGTAGATCACGAAATCAAATACGGAATTCTACGAGTTTCAATTTTTCATTCATCGCTGCTTAGTCAATCGGCAACACCTCAATAACTCCACAAACTCCACACCATTTTTGGGTAAAAAAAGATTCTATCCCACTAGAAGTTAAATGTACAAGTGCAAAAAAATTGTGAGCCTACATGAAGACCATTCTTATGTATCTATATCCCTATGAAAGAAAAACACTTTACGTAGCCCTACAACATAATTGGGTAACATCTAATGAAATTGGATTTCTGATCTAGTCGGAGATGCTAAGAGAGTGAGGTATTTTACTACTCGCTTGCATCCATAGTTCAACAAGAATCTTCACATGATCTTCTAGTGGCCAGACATATTCGGGTTCTAATTCCACATCAAAATGGATTTCATTTCTCTCCTTCTAAATGCACCACCTGCATTCCATATTGCTTTCCATAGATCTTTTTGTTAAGGAATTCTGCAAGATTTCATATGTGCTACAAAGTGCACAACTGCTACAAAGTCACAAATTGAGGATCTTGTGGTTCTCTGTTGATTATCTTCATCATTGTGCCATTCTTGTTCAGAGATAGTCTATATAGATCGTTGTATAGTATTGCAAATCAAACTTCAGCAGTCCAATTTGTCTTCCAGAATAGAGATGTTGATCCATCTCTCACCCTCACAGATAAGTTGTTAACGAACCACTGTTGGTGGATAGGTTCTCCCCAGATATGAGTCCAATTTGTCTTCCAGAATAGAGATGTTGATCCATTCTATCCAGTGTTGTTATCAAATTTAGATATGACATCCAATCTCCAGGTAGGAAATACTTACTCTCGATTATTTCGACCATAAGTTGCTTGCATCCAACATAAATCTCTACACCCACTTTGCTAGTAAAGATAATTTCATAATCTTAAGATCTTTGATCCTGAACCACACCTTTCAGCTCAAGACATAAATGCTTTATGGCTAGCTCGCTTCTGTCACAAAAATTTGCTAATCATTTGGGTCGTGCTCTTCAAGACTTGTTTGGAGCCTTAAAAAGAGACATATTATTACAGATTGGATAAGGCAATTTTGATTAAGGGATATGTCCTGCGAAAGATAAAAACTTATTATTCCATTTCTCGAGGTATGTTTCATACTCCTCTGCACATTTTTTATCTTCTCGGATTGTCACCTATTGGCATACTGAAATATATGAATGTAGTGTTATTTTTTTGCACCCCAATATTATTGATGTCTCATCCATCAGCCCATTACTCATATTTATGCCTGACTTGACTCTTGCCTAAGTTGATTGTTAGTCATGGTAACCATTTGAATATATGGGGAAGGAAAATGTTATTTGTACACACTTTTTTGACATTATTGGTTGACATTGTGATGTGGCAACAATCACAATCATAATTAAAAGAAAATAAATAATATAACATGCGGTTGTGATGGTTGTCACATCACAATGTCAATGAATGATATCAATAAAGTGTGTACAAGTAGCATTGCTCGAGAAGGAGAATACTTTGCACCATAAACTTCACAACATTTACCAACTCAACTTCAACCAACAATCACCATTAACAGTCAACAAATCACAAACTCCACAAATCACATCAACCACAACTAATCCACAATTCAATGGACAATGCCCCATGATCCATCAACATTCTACAATTCACATAAACCACATCAACCCAACTCCAATCCACAACTCAGAAGCCATGCACCACACATTCAACAATCTATAACTCAAATCGTTCACCCACAATTATACAATTAAAGAAAAAATCACCACAAATGCACCAAAAAATTACAACCAAAAATCAACCATAAACACCCAAAAAACATTCACCCAAGAGGGAGGGGCATCAAAAAGTGGTTTTGGGTGGTGCCCGGAAAGCGGCACAACCACCGGCCACGACCAGGATGGCCATGTGGGTTGCAAATCCGACAGTGGGGCACAAATCCGACGGCAGTTGGCACGTGGCATGCGATGACAAGTGACGGCGGCGGCTATGATTTCTTGGAATCTTACTCCGATACCAAAAAGATTTGAATGTAACTCTCATTCCACACGACATGAATTATATTATACAATGCAGGTAGAAAGAACAAAAAAAATCCCTACAAATTGTTCAAGATTGAGGAGGTTGAGTGGTGGTGCATTGTGCTAAAATTTCTCCTACTTGAATGTGATGTTAAAACAAGATGCGTGGCATTATAAAATCACAAAATATTCACAGATGTAGCCATTTCTTATATTGCAACTCTTCTGTAGATTGATCATTCTACTTCTATCATAACTTCTTCATCTTGAAGCTAATCTGAATCAGATTTGTGCAGATTGTGAAGAATATACAAGGATGCGGATGACAAGAATATACATAAAGAGTAACTTAACAAGTCCACCCCGTCGTGATGGCGACCATTTTGCTCCTTTCAAACATTTTCACAAGAAGGATCATCACTATAACATGCCCGACTTTAGTTTTCAGCTCATCAAGTGAGCTGATCTTCATCCACTTTGGCCTCTCCTGCAGCGTGAATTTTTAGAAACAAATGTTTCTGTAACAGAGAAGAATTTCCAGATGTATAATGAGATACCTTTAGAGCAAACATTCCAAATAAGGAAGAGCCTTTGAGGGCACGGTCAGTGGCAGGGGGTACATTAGGAGGCACATTGGAGATGAATAACCCGTACAAGCCCATGCCGAATATCAGCATCACAGTTCCAGCAAGATACACGTCTGGGTATAGGAGAAACTAATAGTTCATATCCATTTTCTCCAGTGCAAAAACTGAAAGGAATACGAATAGGGAAGTACTACAATTTGCTTAACTTAACACAGACAGAAGAGAAGTTCGATAAAGTCGTATAGACATTACACTAGAGACTTGTGTTAATGAGTGATATTACACCTTATTGTTCTTCGTCAAGTGATTCATTGGGGAGCGGGGGAGGTGCAGTGACTTAAGTCACTGCATAGTGTGCAGTGCCCATGTAGCACACCGAGATTGGTGCGGCATGGCAGGTGGTGGTGGTTAACACTTTTGCACGGCTCGCTGATATATCCTATCCCGGTGTATCATATGAGCACTGCAAGTCACTGCATAGTGCCCTCTTCCGATCCAATGATGTTTCTTCACTCAGATTCATTAATGCACAATGGGGAGGCTGTTACAGGACTATAAGCCCTGGATCTCGTACCAATTATTGTGGCATACAAGTTTTGCAGGATAAGATTAGGCGTGTGCAGCAGAAATCAAGGATTAAACATATCTACGAAACTTACCAATGGCTTCCACCAATCGCAGAACCATTTTTCCAGTATGGACTCCTTTGACGCAGTTAGTCCAATATATTGTATATGCATCGAATATGTAGATGCATCCCTGGAAAGTGTTCATGCAAATGAGATGAGCTTTGCGAACTTACTGATCATCACTAACCTTTTTTTTAAAGTCATGATCCAGTAACCTTATCAAGGACATAGGAGATGTATCAAACTACTTGAGGTGACAATGAGACAAAACATGATAATGGAAGGGGATGCCTGAGAATTTACGTTCAGAAAGCACAGCAGGGAACCTGCTAATGAACCCCCAACTGCCAGAAGTGCCAAAAAACGGAAATCGAATATGACCTGTTTGGCAAAGAAACCATCACATTCTTCAAATGCAGTTCAACAATTAGCATAAGAAGATCAAAGTCCAGGAGTGAATACACGAAAACACTGACATTTTCTGTAAGGTATCCTACTGAACTATGAAACAAGATTCACTCTAGACCAAGAATCAGGACCGTTGGATTAATTTGATGTAACAATAAACGATGTTAATCCAATGGTTCAGATTCTCGGCATCATTTAGTCTGGACCCTACAGGGGGAAGATTTCATGCCAGACTGCAGCGTCCCTGATTAGGCGACCGAGAATCTGGACCGTTTAGAAATAATTTGATGTCAATCCAAGGACCATAATTATTAAATATTGTTCCTTCCTTCTTAATTTTTCATTGGATTACAATAACAATACTATTACAATTTCCCAACTAGAATATCACAGGTAACCGATCGCCATACATATTAAACCAAAAATTTGTACTTACCCTTTCGATTGAATCCTCGGTAGACTGCACAAAACGGACAACAGGGTTCGCCAGAGTGTGATTGTAAGGTGATTCCTGCGACTTTGGAGATGATATAGAATTTTCCGCTTGAATGGCTGATTTGGAATTTTGAGGAGCTGAAGGACTCAGAGAAGCTACCGGCAGCCAATTTTTACTGGGAATTTTCCGTGAAGAGGGTAGAGTGGGTGTACAGTACAAGAGAGGACTGGCCGAAACAGAAGAGAGCGCAGCCATGGCAGAGGTGGAAAAAGAGTGGAAAAAGAGTGGAAAAATTGGAATATTGAAGAAAAATTCTTTCCTTTTCGGATTGTAGTAAAAGAACAAAAGATTCCCTCCTCACATTTCTTCACCAGACTGTATTATCATTTCTGTGTAAGTGTAAATATCTTTGGTAACAAACAAAACCTAACAAAAAGGAAGACCTTTTCCGCAAGACAAATGCTACGTCACTAGACAGTTTTTTTGGCAAAACATCACAAGATAGAGTACCATAGTAATTACAAATTAATTAGTAGTAATTATAAATTAATTAGTAGTAATTATAAATTAATTAGTAGTAATTATAAATTAATTAGTAGTAATTATAAATTAATTTGTAATAATTATAAATTAATTTATTTTGAAAAATAGCATTTAGCCCTCGAGTTTATAACATTTAGTCATTGGATTTATAACATTTAAATAGGGTTTTAGATTTTTACAACGGCGAAGCCGCCGTAATATTAATTTTAAAAATATCATTTAGCCATTAGTTTATAGCATTTAGCTATTAAGTTTATATTTAGCCCTTGAGTTTATAATATTTAAATAAGGTTTTAGATTTTTATGGCGGCGAAGCCCGCCGTAATATTCATTTTAAAAAATAGCATTTAATCCTTGGGTTTATAGCATTTAGCCCTTGGGTTTATAATATTTAAATAGAGTTTTAGATTTTTACGTACGATTATTATGTTTTTTATATTTTTTGTGTATTTATGGTCTGGAATGGGTTATACTATATTTGTGTTCTTATATTTACAAATAACACATGTAGCTGAGATGGTTGAGACTTGGAACACACGCAGGTAGGTGAGAGGGAGAATGGGGAAGAGATTGGAGGGGGAGTTGGATTCGAAACCCAGTTGCTCCCAAATTTCAAAAATTTTTATCATATGCCTGCACTTTGTCTTGTGGTGTCTTGCCAAAAACGTCCTGTGGCATATCATTTCCGGACCTTTTCTCCGTCAGATGTTGAAAGCTTTTATCAATGTCTTGTAGTGCGTGATAGATTTGCACTTATAACCTATCTATGAAATGTGGAGAGAGATCTCAGGTGTAGTAATTGAACTGTTCACATTAGCAAAGCAAAGTTTCATTTGAAGAGGTGATGATGCAAGAATTTTTTCCCGCTCCCGAATGGTAGTGCCGAATTTTAATATGAACCATTAGATCAAAATTCAACGGTTCAGATTAAAAGTGTTTTAAGTAGGATGTTAAATGAGTCATTTGATCTGAATTGTTGAATTTTGATCCAACGGTCCAAATTAGAATTCAGCACCATCATTCAGAAGCGGAAAATTATTCAATGGTGCAAAGGCTTACACCATAATACCTGAAGTGTCACCTGAGGTGATGCAATTATTCGATGGTGCAAAAGCTTACACCATAATACCTGAAGTGTCCACCTGAGGTGATGCAAAGGGGAGTGGGAAGGTTCCTCCATAGTGTCCCACACAGGATTGGTGCAGCAGGAGGATGTGTGGTTAACATTTTTTGTGTGAGTTCGCTGTTAAATCCTAGTGTGCCACATAGGCACTGCCTACAAGTCACTGCATAGTCCCCTTCCGATGGAAAGGCTTACACCATAATACTCGAAATGTTAAAAAAAATGTTAAGTAATCATTTTTACTGGTTTCTAATGTATTAACTCAATTTCAATTTTGTTAACTTTACTAGTTCAGTATGCTGTGCAATCATATGCTGCTCCTTGTTTCATTGCTGTTTCCATAGCTAGTAATTCCACCCCCTTTGCTTCGGATATATGTCTCATGTTTCTCGCCCGAGCAGAAATATGATGTCCTTCTGCTATTTATTGCTGGTTATCTTATTTTTGGATGGACTGCGAGATGGGGAATTCTTCAGTATGTTTCTTTTACATTCAAAACCACATGAGTATATAGGTGATCCTAGAAAAGTTGAACACTTGAAGGCACTTGAAGGAGCTGATGAGAGATTGCATTTGTTTGAAGGCAGCTTGACCGAGCAAGGATCTTTCGACTCGATCATTGATGACTGTGATGTTGTGTTTCACACTGCATCTCCTGTTGTCCTTGCATCTTCTGACCCTTAGGTTCATTGCTGAACTTGCTGTTCCTTCATACACGTTACTATTCCATTTTGAACTTCTTTACCACTTATATCTGCTTGGAATTCTCCTCTTTGCACCTTCCAGAAAGAACTCATAGATCCAGCAGTGAAAGGAACCATTAATTTTTTTTTATAACTCAGGGAATCACGGTAGAGAGGTAAGCCACACTTGCTAAATCATATATGACAGACTCATGTCATTGAGGGGATTCTAGACCAACCCCTCTTTAACTGAAAGGAACCATTAATGTCTTACTTCATGCAAGAAAGCGCCATCTATCAAACGAGTAGTTATAACATCATCTTTGGCGAACGCCATCTACAACTACATCCTCTTAAATCCAACGTTGTTGTTGATGAAACATGGCAATCGGATCAAGCAGAAGTCGGGAGAAAAAGGTTGCCATTTCCTCAAAGTCATATAGGCAAAAATGGTCAGTGTTTCAAAAATCATCTGTGTAGCTTCCTTCACTTGTAGGAATGGTATGCACTCTCCAAGACTTTAGTCACTCTACACCCCGGCTATGTTATTGGCCCGCTCTTGCAGCCAACTCTCAACTTGACATCAAAGGGGGTTTTGAATCTCATCAAAGAAGGTAAAGTAAAACACCTTTATCTGTCATCTAAAAGGGAGGCAGTGAGTGACAGTATCCGTGTGCAAGAAAATAGTAGATGTTGCCCTGCTCTTCATAAGAACATCTTGAAACATTCAATTCTTGAAAAGTAATGGGAGCATATATAACATGAGAGTAAGTATTACATGAAACCATGATAGCATGCCTAAATTTGGTCTTGTATTCTTTGAACAAGTGTGGTGATGAAGTGAAAGTATGTAGAATGTTACTGCAATGTAACAAAGTTCAATCATATTTGTAAGGAAACAGATGTTTCCGAATGGAGTTTATCACTGCCTGGATGTGAGGGACGTAGTTGTAGCACATATTCTAGCATTAGAGAACCCTTCAGCAAGCCGCAGATACCTGATGGTTGGAAGAGCAGCGTATTCTTATGACACTCTAAGGATACTGAAAGGGACTTTTCCCTCTCTCAACCTTCCTCCCATGTTCATGTTAGAATTAGAAGGTGTTGGAATGTTGTCTTATATAGATTAGAGTTAGATACCAACTTAAATAGGAATGTGATATTGCAATCTATGACTTTGGGCTCATGTTTTCAATGAGAGTAACCACATCTTCCTAGATAAGTTGGTCCACATACGCGCACCTACGTACACGGGGCCCGAGCTCGAATTAGGGTCGAGTCCATTTTCTAAGAGAAGCATCACAGAGTTTATTTCATGCTGTTGATCAGGCAACAATGTGCTAACTGTGTTTCTAACTTGTCTATTTTATTTGCTTTATAGTGATGTCTCTGTTCGAGAAGACGGTAACATAATACGCTTAAGCACGGCCTAGATGCTAAGATGTCGCAATCTAATCGTAAAGATTCTCGGTCTGGACCATTATCATTTAGTCAGAAGCATAAGATTTCTCCCGTATCAAGTGTCTAAAGAGAAGGCAAAAAGGTTAGGCCTGGACTTCACTGATCTTGATGTGAGCCTGAAGGGCATGGTGGAGAATTTCAAGGAGAAGAAGCTCATCACATTCTGAACAGCAAGTGTGTTCATGATCATACCATTCAGATTTGGATGAGAACATGTTTTGATCACTATTGACAATTGAAATATTCACAGGCAGTTCCATTATCATCACCAAGTACACATCCAATTCGAGTATGTGAGCACAAATGCACGCTTTTGTGGGTCATTCGCAAAAGTACCTTATGAGATATCTGTTTTTGAAAAGTAGCCTTACAAAAAAAAGAATTGCAAATGTAAGCTCCATCTTTAAAAATAAATCAAAAATCAAATACATTTTTGTTTAGCATAATAAACGCCGATACTAAACTACCAACTAACGTAATTACACCCATTCCCATCATCTCCAACCACCGTTACAGTTTTCCGATCATCGGAAAATACAAAACATTTTTCTTCTATCCTCCCCCATTCTAGGCTCAATTTTTCCGGGAATACATTCAAAGAGAGCGAGAGAGACAGAGAGCATCAATAGGCGCAGTGTGAATAAAGCAGATCTAATCCGTGTTCCATTTTTGAAAGTGCGTTTGATTCTGAATTTTAGTCAATTTATGGACACGATTATTTAGTTCTCGGTATGGGTCAAGCATTTTGGTGTGAGAATTTCAACTTCGTGATCCGAACATTCATTTTTTGGGGTAATTCAGTCGATTTGTGGTCGAGAATACATGTCGCGGCCGCCGTTCAGTCACCCAATACCTTGTAGTCGTGATTACCGTGCTTGGTCGAGTAACCTGACTCCTTGATCTAATTCGTGTTTCATTTTTGAAAGTGCGTTTGAATATAAATTCTAGCCAATTTATGGACAATATTATTTAGTTCTTAGTATGGGTCATGCATTTTTATGTGAGAATTTCAATTCTGTGATCCGAACATTCATTCGTTGGCTTAATTCAGTCGATTTATGGTAAAGAATACAGGCTGTGGCCTGCGTTTGGCCACCCGACACCATGTAGTCATGATTACCGTGCTTTGTCGAGTAACCCGATTATCTATTATTTGCAGATGAACCTGACTTTATTTTATAAGATTGTATATCTTGATGAAGTAAAGGATCTTCCAGAGTTTATAGGAACAGGCATCAACTGTAGTTTGAGAACCGTTCAAATCGAGGAGAACCTATCGTTCACATCTTTATTAGATCTCATTCACACCAGATATAGTTTTAGTAGAGATACAATAGATTTAGTTTTGCAGTACAATCCCAAAAAAGAAGTTGACCATGCAGAGTCTACCATTTTCCTGCGTGATGACAGCGATGTTGTGGGATTTTTAAGCCAACGTGAGAACGAGGATTCAACGAGACACACTTTGGACGTTATTTTGCGTCCCGAGGGAGTGGCAGAATGCGCGCCTGAAACCCTGAACCAAGATGGCATGCAGGCTGGCTCCATGGTTATGCCGAGACATGAGTCCACGACATTCGATATGGTAATGCATGTGACCAATGCTAACGGACTGGTTGCACGTAAGCTCAACGTCAACGAGATAGAAGTCGTGATGAATATTTAGGCCAAGTCACCTTGTATTGATGCGTTTGCAGCAACAAATGAATCCGACACGGGATCACACAATCTTAACTCGCCGGTGCCGGACTACGAAAGGGTGCATGACGAGGAAGCATGTTGCGGCATACATCTCCATGTCGTTCCCATAAATACACTTTTTTCCTATCCCAAAGGTTCATGGCAAGAAGACCAATTTCTCCTCATTCTACAGCAGAAGGCGAAGCAAGGATGAAGCGAAAGAATCGCTGCCAGAAATACAATGTCCTCGGATATTATGCGAAGACATGTAACATGGGACGTGTTGATAAGGAAAACGAAACAACAAGTAGATGGCGGGAGTGAGGGCAGCAACCTACAGTTCGTATCGTACTCTTTCCAATTTTTCATTTGCTGAACATTTAATTGAGACTTGAGAATAAGGATTCAGT
>JAOYMZ010000011.1:390389-401494 GCA_025802335.1 Pinguicula primuliflora
ATACTCCCAATAGGTAGAAGTTGGCCTTCCTATACGCATGAATTTGTAGTAGTCCGAAAAAGCTGTCAACCAAAATTCAAACATTAGCAAACTTAATGTGGACAGAAGTAGAAAAGGCAACACACCATGTAATGGCCTATGTATGGCCATAAGAGAAAAACGACTAAGAACTGAGTATATAATTTAACAATAGATTAGGTTATAAATGCCAAAATTCAAGTTTGAATGAACAATAAGAAAATCAAATATATTGTAGCATGAGAACGTTTCAACATACAATCAGAAGACATAATTCAAATGTATGTTATATAGCTTACAACTGAAGGAGTGAAGAACATAATACTTGACATTAAAAATTCTTCAATCTCCTACACATGTGCATCTCATCCCTGTGGTGTTCATATGCCATGACCTACTTTATGAAACAGATAAAGGGGGAGAAAGAATGTCAAGTTTCTTCTGTTACATGAACTGCACTTACAATTGGTTGTCTAAAATTGCATTCCTCTCATTCAGCGGCAAAAAAACAAATTGTTCCATTTTTTTGCAACAAAATGTAACAGTTATCAATTCAACCATCAAGCAAAATGTAACAATTATCGATTCAACCATCAAGCAAAATGATGTCACTGCTTTGGCCCACAGTTTGAGAGCAACATATCATATCTACCAACCTGTTTTTGTTATTCCAGGGGCAAAAACGGAATTTTATCCACAGTTTGAGAGCAACATATCATATCACAATTTCGCAACGGAATTGCCAAAGCCGGGCAGATTTGCCAAAAAAATTGTTACTATTCAACCGAACAAGACAAGAAAAGTACACGGATCGATGCGTACTGGGGACGACGATAATCTTCACGCCTGCAGTCGAGTTTGAGAGTGAATGAAAATTTAATACGAACGGTTTGTTTTGATCACTCATCTCTCGGATTCCCGTATTTGATCCAGATCTTCATTTGCAAGCTTGGCTAAAAAATTTAGTTGAGTTGTCTAGGATTTGGATTTATAGCTTCACTGTCAAACTTTTGGTTGGTACCTTTTTCTTCGCCCATGTGCCGTACCGTATTTGCTTGTCGAATTAAGGATTTAGTAATTCCGTTGTTGCGAAATTCGGGCATTCCGTTGTTGCGAAATCTGGACATCATTAATGTCGCTAACTACCTCATTAACGGCGCCCGGCTTGCCAAGCCCGGGCATTGTGTATGACGCGAAATCACCGTAACCCATAACAATTCGTAAAATTTCCGTAACCCATAACAATTCGTAATAATAATTCGTAAAATCTTCCGTAAACTCTAACAATTCGTAATAACAATTCGTAAAATCTTCCGTAAACACTAACAATTCGTAATAACAATTCGTAAAATCTTCCGTAACCCATAACAATTCGTAAAATCTTCCGTAAACTCTAACAATTCGTAAAAAAATCACATAGCTTTCAATGTAAGCTAATGTAAGTTAATGTCGATTTTAAACATTCGTAAACTCTACGGAAGATTTCCGTGAACAATTCGTAAACTCTACGGAAGATTTCTTCATTTCCCAATTCGGAAGACTCACCTTTGGGAAGAAATGGGCTTCGGAAGAACAGGAATCGGCGACGGCGAAAGACTCGGACGGAGACAAGAAGGAGGCGACTGACAAGAAGGAGGCGACTGACAAGAAGGAGGCGACGAGAAGGAGTCGGCCGAACTGATATAAGCAAAATGCCCGGAAATCCCGTCCTTGTCAAGCCCGGGCGATATTAGTGAGTAGTTAGCGGCATTTACTAAATTCCGTTTTTCGAAAGTCCGGGCTATACGCCCGTTGTTGTCAAGCTAGGACAGTAGCAAATACAAAAAAACGACGAAACCCTATACCTTAACAAAAAATTTGCCCTATATTTCTAAAGCACATAGCCTGTCGGCCAACGGTCAGTCCCCGTTAGGGTTTATTCCCGTCGCTTAATCAGTTCTAACGGATCCTAAGGTTTGCCAGTTTTCTTCCATTCACGATGTATTTTTGCGTTCTCCTGTCTACCTAAAGGCGTATCCAATCGGATCGAATCTAACATTGTTTCTTGGTTTCGATTAATGCATGTTTTAAATACAGAGAAAAGAAATGCGTGCTCTGTACAGTAAACTCCGATTGTGGTCGAACAACACGGCATGCCAGCTGAAAAATGTCGAACGAATTGCGGCCTCCGACTTCAGTTCCTTTGAATCCTCCATACATCGATATTGGGTAATCAGATTTCGTTTCTTCTGGCTCAATATTTCGTTATCTGTCAAGAAGACTAATAGAATGTCAAGTTTATTTTTTTATTTTTACCAAAACCCACTATTTTACAGCAAATGAAGGATGTGGGTCTTATGTATGGAGTTGAGTAATATGAAGATTTGAACTTATATATGTGGCTGCTTCTATATAATTTTTGTTTCACTTTAACCCCGTAGTCTGGTATTTTGTTGTCAGAAGTTACGTTATTGGGTTGAGACTTTTGTTTTAGGTAGTGCAATTATTAGCTTGGTTTCCTGCAGCATTTGTTGTGTTTGGTTGTCTGATATCAGCGTAATTGTCTTGCTTCAGAACAAAAACATTGGTGTTGTCTGGCCGTCATCTTCTAAAAGTTATAGTATCTCTTCACAATTGCCATCTTCCAGAGGACTTGGCCAGGTTTCTAATCACTCAGGCTCATCGGCATTCATGTTGGCAATTAGGAATTTGAGCACAGCTGGTCCTACTTCGCCAGATGTTTCTACTTCTGTGGATGGCACTCAACGAATCAAATTCAAGAGGCTTGACAAAACAGCAAGGCACATAATGCAGGTACTACAATTTCCACTTAACTTGCTCTTTAGGAAGTTGTTTTTTCTTACTGTACAGTGATGGTTTTTTTTTGGTTTGACATGCTGCAGATAATTGATAAAGAAGCAGTGGAAGAAGTGAAAACAAACCGAGAGATACCTGAAATAAAGCCTGGTTATATAGTCCAACTCAAAGTGGTCAGGACTTATTTTTTTTGTATCTTATACGAGGAAATTAATTTTGGCTCTTACTATTCTGTTGTTTCCAACAGGAAGTACCAGAAAACAAGAGGCGTGTTTCAACTTTAAAAGGCATTGTTATTGCCAAACGTAATGCTGGTTTACATTCTACTTTCAGAATAAGAAGATCAGTATCAGGAGTTGGCATTGAGTCCGTCTTCCCTCTGTGAGTTTCTGTTTCAGAATTCTGAAAGGAATTATTGCTGCTGCTAGTGAATATAAATTCTTGGTTCGTTTTCCAAATCCAGGTGCTATCTTTTTTGCTTCTCCACCCAAAACGTAAATCTTGTGCCTTCCTAGTTCATCTATTGATTATTCTACATGTCTAACATGGAAAACTGCACTATTAAATCAGTGACAAGCTAAATCAATCCAACTTTTGTTCTTTCTTTATCTTGACTTGAATTGATATAGAGCTCTGTGTCCATACTTCATATTTCTGTTGCTTGTTCAACATGTCTGACGACGAAAGGCTTTTTTATGAACCCAAATAGAGAGGGCCAGTTCAATGACAGTTGACATAATTGCTCCTTGGTTGTTTTGTTGTGCAATATTAAAATTTGTTTTTGCTACTTCCCTATTGGCTGTGATGGTTTTCTCGTTTATCTGTTGAATGATGCTAATATAGTTTGGTTATTGACAGGTATTCTCCAAATATAAGGGAAATTAAAGTCTTGGACAAGAGGAAAGTCAGGAGGGCCAAGCTTTATTACCTTCGAGACAAAATGAACGCCCTTAGAAAGAAATAACTTTTTCTTTGTGTGATTGGAAAAAAGGTCCATCCTTTGCGTGACTGCAGGCTCTTGTTGAGATGTATCCTGGAAATTTTCAAACGAACAAGAAGTTTCGAAGATACTGCTTCTGTTAAATCATAATTCAAGAAACCAAGTTCAGATTCATGTGCTGAATGCTTGACAGTTATTAATGAATTATTGATGCAGATCTATACATGATATGATCGGTTTCCACTCTGTTTAAACTTGGATGATCTTCTGTAGACTTAAACCATTCAAACAGATCATCACCATCATCGTATACTACCAGCCTGATGCCCTTCATTCTTGCTCAATTTACAAGAACTGGAGTGCACATAAACTATAGCCTCAAAGCCATATTAACAAATTTAGCTCCATTAATGCATTTTAGTGGTGCTTTTTTCTTGAGGTATTGATGTAGATCTCGCTGTAAAAAAACGTATAATATAATTTATTTGCTTCCAAGAATGCTAGTGGTATTATTTGAGAAAATATGAAATCGAGTGGAACCATGCAATTGTAAATGGGTGCAGTAATTCGAACTAAAATGGAATTTAACAAAATAAACATGTGAGTAACATTTGTCCCACATCGGAAACTAAAAGTTCAGAAAACTAGTATTTATACTAATTCCATGAGGAGGAATGTCACGACCTTACTTGAACAGGATCTGTTCTATAGGCTCGTACATCTGACTTCTTGAGATGAAGTTAGACAGAAAGCTAAGCCTGGAAGATGACACGTGGCTGCATCGCCCGAGCGTGAGTAATAGCAACCTCCGGTTCGGCCATGTTGAACCTCAGGCTGCAGTTGAGGATCGTTCCTGGCCTGGCTTCGGCTAGCCAGGATGGCTTTGCAGTTGTCTGACAGGTCCCAAATTTTTCTTTTTAATGCTGCATTTTTTTGTCACTGGAAAATGAATAGAGAATCGCAGCCTTACACGCGTCACTCTGATACTTGTATCTCCGTTTTCCACTGCGGCGTGTGCATTGAGCCGAATCAATTCTCGGTCGTTGAATTATTCTTATTTAATCAGAGCCTCCGATGCAACTAGATAGACCTCCACGAGAGGTCCTCCTCTATTCTGCCTACAGATAGCCAACACTGCCGTTGCACTATTTTCAATTCATCCTCCAATTCCTATCTTACAGTCTCACCAAACTCCGCCGCCGCCGTCATCGCCGACATGGCCTCCCTAACCGCCATAGCCACGGTTTCCGCTACAGGAAAGTCAGCGTATATGTCTGCTACTCTTTCTATTTCCAACTCCATTTCTTTAAAACCCACCAAAGTTACCTTATCCTCTTCCCTCACTCCCTCCTCCGCAACCCTATTCCTAGCACCATCCTCTAACACCACTAGATGCCCATCCCGCCGCTTCACCATACGGGCTGCACGCGCAAAGTTCGAGCGGAAGAAGCCGCACCTCAATATTGGAACCATCGGGCATGTGGACCATGGGAAGACCACACTTACCGCCGCTCTTACCATGGCCTTAGCCTCCGTCGGGAACTCGGCACCGAAAAAGTATGATGAAATTGACGCCGCACCGGAAGAGAGAGCACGCGGCATCACTATTAATACGGCCACCGTGGAATATGAGACCGAGAATCGGCATTACGCTCACGTGGATTGCCCCGGGCACGCGGATTATGTGAAGAATATGATCACCGGGGCTGCACAGATGGATGGGGCGATCCTGGTGGTCTCCGGTGCCGATGGGCCGATGCCGCAGACCAAGGAACACATTTTGTTGGCTAAGCAAGTTGGGGTTCCTAATATGGTTGTTTTCTTAAATAAACAGGATCAGGTGGATGATGAGGAGCTTCTTCAATTGGTGGAGTTGGAGGTAAGGGAATTGCTTTCCTCATATGACTTCCCTGGTGATGATATTCCAATTGTGTCCGGTTCTGCTTTGCTTGCTCTAGAGGCATTGATGGGGAATCCAGGGATTAAGAAAGGGGAAAATGAGTGGGTAGATAAAATTTATCAGTTGATAGATGCGGTTGATAATTACATTCCCATCCCACAGAGGCAGAATGATTTGCCATTCTGCATGGCAATAGAGGATGTTTTTACCATAACCGGTAGAGGTACAGTGGCTACTGGTAGAGTGGAGAGAGGCATGGTGAGGGTTGGAGATACTGTTGATATTGTGGGATTGAAAGATACAAGGACCACAACGGTTACCGGTGTTGAAATGTTTCAGAAAACTTTGGACGAAGCTCAGGCTGGAGACAATGTGGGTGTGTTGTTGAGAGGTATTCAGAAGCTTGATATTCTGAAAGGCATGGTTTTGTCAAAGCCAGGGACCGTAACTCCACATAAGAAATTCTGGGCCATCGTCTACGTATTGAAAAAGGAGGAGGGTGGAAGGCACTCCCCATTTTTTGCTGGTTACAGGCCTCAGTTCTACTTCAGGACAACTGATGTCACAGGAAAGGTGACAAGTATCATGAACGACAAGAATGAGGAGTCGAAGATGGTGATGCCGGGTGATCGTGTGAAGATGGAGGTTGAGCTCATAACTCATATTGCTTGCGAGCAGGGGATGAGATTTGCTATCAGAGAAGGTGGGAAGACGGTGGGTGCAGGAGTGATCGAATCCATTATAGAGTAGAAATGCCTATTCACTCAATGACGTCCTACATTGCTGTCTCATGTAGCCAAAGAAAGATATGAGAATGACATGAAAACTAGAATTATTTTATGTTGTTTCTACTATTGCTTGTGCAATTTTTTTGGCTCTCTTAAGTGAGTACTTGGGTTTGATAAGTTCGTGTGCTAGATGTATCTTGAACTTGAATTCTTTCTTGTTCGCTTCATATGGCGAATCTTGGGTAACAGCTTTTTTCAGTGAATTTCTAATGATAATTTGATCATCGTGGCCATGGGTAGGTGAATTCTATACACAATGCGGGACAGTTGATGGCAATATGTCGCCACTAAGAATAAAAGTGATAAGAATCTCGTGAAATAAATACACAACGGCAAGGTTATTAAGTCGAAAGTAGCGCATCGGTGGAGATGGTTAAGAAACGAGAACGCTCCCGAGCCGGAATCCGCGCGGACGGAAAATCCGACACTGCACCGAGCGGCGGCGGCGGAGAATCGTGTGACTCCCGTGCTGAACGAGATCGAAAGCTCATCATCTCCTCTAGGTTGTTGATCGCTGTAGTTCCGATCATTTCCGCGTTGGCATACTTCTTATTGTACTCTTCGAAATCGTGTACGAGCGAAGACCTACCGTATGTCAGCCGCCGGGGCCTTGTTGACACCGATATTGACTACCGGCAGATTCTCAGTGTAAGCTGCGGTACTCGGTAGTTTCGATTGTTCTTTAGTTGCTTTCTGTTTTCTGCGAGAAGTTTGGTGATTGTTCCATCTTTTAAGAAATTCAGGAACATATGAAGACTTCAGACAATTCCACTCAGCGGAATTTCAAGAACCCTGTCCTAGCCTACATTACTCCATGGTACTTCTTTCTTTCAGCGTGGTACTTTCTTTTTGTATGATATGATCGCAAAGCTTTGTGTTTGAGATTTTTCATGATCATTTTTTTTAATTTGTATATGCTATATATTCATAAAGGCAATCTGTAGTACTTCCCAGAGGAAAATGTGATAATCGAATGTGATATCATAAAAACATTCTTCCGTTTTTGGTTATACATAATTTGCTTTCATGTTGTAAGCTAGTAAAAGTTTGGTAATTTCAGCCAAAATTCGTATACTTGACTGGTGGAAATTTCTGCAGGAATTCACAAGGCTATGACATAGCCAAGAAGTTCACCAACAAGTTTACTCATCTATCACCCGTATGGTATGAACTGAAGAGGTTAGTTGCATGTATGTGCTCCTCTTTTCATTTGCTGATTCACATGTATTTGCAAATTGAAGTCTCACTTCTTTAATGGTAGCTTGTCAAGTGATCTAACTATGCTGTGACTTGTGGCTCTTTCGGCGATTTTCAGATCCACATGTCAAATTAAATGTTGTTACAGCTCATAATCGTTACCTCACTAGATCTCTTTGGTGTAACCAGCCAAGGGACGGGATTCGTTTTGGAAGGGAGACATAATGCCGATGTTACATGGATGGCAGAGCTTAGAAGGGCTGGTAGTATTCAGGTTCTTGTTATTTCCTCTATGTATAACTAGTGGTTATCATTCCCTACTAATATTCACATTCCCTGAATAGTTATTTATGTCACTGACTTGACCTATTTTTATCTATGTGCTCTAAAAGATTTTACCTCGGGTAGTTTGGGAAGCAATTCCTATGAATCTGCTGAAAAAGAAAAGGCAGAGGGATAAACTAATTAATCATATTGTTGCGGAATGCATGTAAGACCACTGTTTTCATCCCCACACTTCTGTACGTTCACATAATATTCACATACTTCAAATGGTGCAATATCTTTCATTGATCATATAATGTTTCTATTTCACTTCTATGATTCGAAGTGAGATGGAATATGATGGTATTGTACTGGAGTCATGGTCAAGATGGTCCGCCTATGGAGTTTTGCATGATCCAGATTTGCGGATCAAGGTAAGATGGTGACGTTATCTGTTCTATTCAAGTCCATTGTGTTTCGTCTATTTTGCTACAACTTTCCTACGCTATCTGAATTTATGATGAATACTAGATACATGTGGAGATGGATCTGATCTACTGCTTTGTGCGTGTTTGGATACAGCTCTGATACAGCTTCTTAATCATAGCAATATCTATCTGTGGTTCGCATGTTTCTTCATCAAATGAGAATGTGCATCTTACATTTTCTCACTATCTTTTCCTTCTACAACCAGCTTACCCTAACAATTTCTTCATGCAAGCCCAGGCCGTGGACTTTATCCGGCAACTAGGCCATGCTATGCATTCCGCAATCATGGAGGGGAGTAGAAGCCAGAATTTACAGTTAATATTTGTAATAGGCCCCCCTCGCTCAGCTCAGGCGGATGAGATTGATTTCCGAGCTGAAGATTTACTAAGTTTGAGAGAATATGTGGATGGGTTCTCCCTTATGACGTATGACTTCTCAGGCCCTCAAAATCCAGGTCCAAATGCTCCTCTAAAGTGGATCCAGTCTACATTGATGATTCTCCTCAATAGCAGCAGCACTTCTGATCATCATAAACTGGCGCAAAAGATTTTCATCGGCCTCAATTTCTACGGGAATGATTTTGTTGCTTCTGGAGGTATTGCTTTGCGGCTCAAATCACAACAAGATTTGGACCTAGACTATTTCCCGGTTCATGTTAAGTTACCAAACCGGGTAAAGAAAAAAAGCTCTTATCTTCTCTGTCCCTTGCATAAGTTACTTTTTTGCTTCCTTTTTCCATTCGATTCAGGTTTAGGTGGTGGTCCTATCATTGGAAGGGAATACCTGTCATTGCTGGAACAACACCGGCCGCCGGTGTACTGGGAGAAGAACAGCGGCGAACATTTCTTCTTGTACCTTGACAATCACAACGTCAAGCACGTTGTCTTCTATCCAT
Organism: Pinguicula primuliflora; assembly: GCA_025802335.1. Lineage (NCBI taxonomy): Eukaryota > Viridiplantae > Streptophyta > Magnoliopsida > Lamiales > Lentibulariaceae > Pinguicula > Pinguicula primuliflora. The sequence continues at coordinate 399,677 of JAOYMZ010000011.1, forward strand.
CCCTCATGTCGATTGACATGCGGATCCAGGAAGCTCGCTTGTGGAAAGCGGGTATAGCAATCTGGGAAATTGGCCAGGGTCTCGAGTACTTCTTTGATTTACTGTGATGGTGTCGTTTCTGTATGGGTAAGAAGGATCTCAGGTAAAAGTGTTGAAGCAAGCATACATCCATGCATATCTCTGTTGTCAGCAGCTTATTTATGGATTTAGCTGATTGTTGTTATAACCTATAGTTCACCCTACTAACCCATTTGCTAGAAGAGATATGAGTTTCATCTTATATTATGGTCAATTTGCAAGAGGAGCTATGTTTATCATAGCTTATACATATCAACAATTACATTTCCTTGACAGCTTATAGAAGCAGATACTTCTGCTCTAGTTACACTGTTTTGACAGCTTGGAACCTGGGCTCTTTAGGTAGAAACTTCTGGTCAGCATAGACAGACATGTAGTCCCCAAACACAAACTTGGGATACTTGGCCGGATTTTCGGCCTCCTCCACTTTGCCGGCGGATATCACTGCCGCGGGTGCAATCACAGCCTTCAACGAAGGGTTGTAAAACGACGCGACAGACCTCCGGTTCCCATCCGGCAAGGCCAGAACACGGTGCCAGACGCTTTTGTACCGGCCATTGCTAAGCACCTCGATTTGATCTCCAGTGTTGATCACAATAGCATTTTTCACCGGCTGGACGTCGGTCCACGCGCCGTCTTTCAGGATTTGGAGGCCGTTTACCTCGTCATCTTGAAAGAGCAAGATCACACCGCCGGCATCCGTGTGAGCCCGGAGGCCGTTCACCTTCTCCGGCAAGGGGCAGGGAGGATAGTGGCTGACTTTGGTGCCGAAAATTGCCGTGTTGCCGTCATCGCTGCCGTTGAAAGCCCTTTTGATGTACCCTTTTGGGAGGTGTAAGTTTTCATCCATTACTTCCATTACTTTACATGCGAGTTTTCTGAGCTCGGCTCGGTATTCCTTCATGGTTTCCCTGTTTGGAATAGATAGTTCATCATCATTGCTTCGAATCCCAATGCATATGAATATCAAGCGAATCGAACGCCGACGAAGCGCGGCTCAGTTGGTAACACAATTCCTCACAAATCATTAGATCGAGTCACCAATGTGGATGAAAAATCTTGTTCTTACTTGAATCCTGGAGTTTTTGCAGGCCACTCATTAGCATTCTCGTCCTCGAGCAAAAACACATCTTCCCAATCCACATTCTCAAGTTTTTCTTCACTTTTATTCTCCATCAATTCACTCAGCAGCCTCACAGGCTCTGAGTTCTTGAAGATGGAATCGCGTTCGATCTTATAGCATTGGGATGCAACATCCTTCACCTTCTCCAAGAGTTCCTCAGAGATTCCATGGTTGATGAGCTATTGCAGGAAACAAAAGAATCTCTTCAGCATGCATGAAACTTCAACAAGCAGCAAACGCACATCATCTTGAGCAGAGCAACTGTAAGGTTACGTGTGTGAGGATATGTACCTATTATGTCGTGACAACTAAAAATGGAACCAACACACAAATATAGGTGAACGGACGAAAAAGACTATACGAATCCATGTTTGAATACATTGGAAGTTCGAGTTTCCATAGAGAAAAATATGGGATTTGACTACTTAATATGAACAAAATATATGGAATTAACTTGAGGGCAATGTACAGTTGAAATTTGAAACAGATTCGATCTGGTGGATTCGGGCATGTGCATGTGTGTGCCAAACCAAACCAAATCAAACCAAACACACCCAGTAAATCCCGCCCTTAGGCAGGGTCTGGGGAGGGTAAGATGTACGCAATCATACCCCCAC
>JAOYMZ010000012.1:0-32905 GCA_025802335.1 Pinguicula primuliflora
TGTTCAGTTCACAACGCCGATCTTGCATGGCCTTGCGTCAAACCTTGTCCACTTCTCTTTTTCCCTGTAGGAACAAGTGCCAATTGGTATGGCAGAAGTAAGGGCTGTATTTACTAGTGGGAGTGGCCGCGTTGCTGGATGCATGGTGACAGAGGGTAAAGTAGTGAAAGACTGTGGGATCCGTGTAAGAAGAAAAGGAAAAGAAGTTCATGTTGGAGTTCTAGGTTCCTTGAGACGTGTCAAGGAGTTGGTGAAAGAGGTAAAGCCCTCTAGACTCTCTCATCTCGAGACTTTCTTCATCTATATGCTAATGCCCTCAAAGAGGGGTTGACCTAGTGATTATATGAGTTACAATTGCACTCACAAGTCACGGATTCAAATCCTCTCACATTAAGGCTATGTTTGCAAGTTTTACTGAAAAATTACTTTTGACTTTTAAGTAGGGCTTTTTAAAAAGGTGTTTTTATAAAAAAAGTTATAAAGTATATGCAGTGAGGGTTTTACTGTGTCAAAAGAAAAAAAAAATAGTGTGATAAACTGGATATAATACGGGAATTTTTTTTGATATTTTGGTATTATCGATTTGTATATAAGATAAAATTATCTTAAAAATGAATTTTGTAATAATTACAAAATTGTCATCAACTTAAGAGCTAGTCCAAAGGAGCTTTTTGGCTTTTAGTTGCTTTTCCACCGCTAGTCTACTGCTACAAACCAAAATCGCAAACAGTATAAAAAGGGCTTCTATGATTGAAAGCCAAAAACATCTTTTCAGTAAAACTTGCAAACATAGCTTAACTATCCAAAAAAATCTATATGCTAATGCTGACTATATACTAAATCAGTGGATCTTATACCCGTCATGCGTCATGGAACTCCACTCTAGACTTAACTAGTTGTTATATAACTCTCCTGTTCTTTGCATTTGCTTCTTATCTATACTTCACTTGCCATTACTAGGTAAACGCCGGACTAGAGTGTGGAATTGGAATTGAGGGATTCGATGATTGGCAGGAGGGTGATGTTATTGAGACCTTCAACACATTGCAGAAAAGGAGAACTCTTGAGGAGGCATCAGCTTCAATGTCGGCTGCTCTTGAGAAAATTGGGATACAACGAGATTCATGAAATATGTAAAGCTTCATAAAGATGGTCTATTTCCTATCCAAAGTCCATTACCGGAATCGTGGATCAGCTCTCCGGGAAGAGGTATGATTGATACCCGCTGAGTAACTCTGCTGTAGGCGTCTCAGTATGCTATTTCACTGTAAATAGTCATCATATATACAAGCAGCTCGGTTTTGCTTAGATCAGTAGATGGGAGGATATGTTGACTTGACGTAAACAAGATGTGATTACACTACACTTGTAACAGACGGGAGAATAGTGTAAAAGCAGTATGATTCTTTGATCGTATATATATTCTGCAAAGAGAGTCTCTGGCGCGGTTTGGACAAAATCAAACTGCCGGTCGGCGCTTTTGCTCCGGGACCGACGGTTTCTGTTTAATTCCTTCAGCTCTAAAAGAGACTTTTTTATTTTTTGGGTAAGTGATGTTCACTAAAATATCAAAAAATTATTTACAATCAGTCAAAACTTATGTACAAAATCCGAAACAAATATCTGTGCCAAGGAATTAGGTGAGTATACACCGAGGTAATTCAATGTATAATGTGCAGTACTCTCGTAATATTATGTAGCATTATGCTGGAGTGTGCTTAGGTTGGTAACAGAGAGTTATTTAAAGATATCTTTTTATTTTAAGAAACACAAATGCAATGAATATGAAGGTTGTAGGTGAAAGAAAGAGTCTCAAGACCCGGTTCGACAATTCAAATTTCAAATAACGATTATTTCAGCCGAACGTTACAAACGAAATTAAAGGTCCCCTTCGAAGAAAATTGTTCTTCCACTCACGTCTCTCTTTCTCTATTCCCTATAATGAGTAGACATTATAAGCATTCCACTGCTCTTTCCTTGAAACTGCTGTGTTGAAGGACTTTTTTTCCTTCCATTTTTTGTGTCCTGCATTCAAAATCAAACCTTACAAAAGAATCTTTTCCTTTATCAATGGAAGATTTTGAATGTCAGTGACCACTTCTTATGAGCGAAGAAGCATCTATCTCCCCTGCATTGACGAGACGAAACCCATTGTTAATTAGAAACAATTGACCGTTGAGTCTTGTGTGCGAATTGGTTGCCTCACTTTCTTTGATGTTCATTTCTTGGCTGATCAATCGCTAAGTTTTTTATCGACCAAAATCTTCGATTATGGACAACCCTTATGATTCCGCACCGACTACGATTGATGGTAATCTCTCCCAATACATGGTGTTTGATTGAATACGGTCCCTGTTGTTTCTTGTTTGTTTGTTTGTTATCATGGACAAATCATTGGTGTGGGATTATGGGATCTACAGCTCTTTCTTCTGAAAAAAGAATGCAAGTTTAATCTTTGATTCTGAAAATAAAGTTTCTTATCCCGAGTTAAGCTGTGTTCTTGCCTCTCGTTGTTTTAGGTCAGTCATTGATTGGATTTTCGCTGGCTTCATCTGACTTAGTACGTATGGACTCACCTGATATCACTAGTCAAAGGTGTGAAGAATCGCCCAAGTTTCAGGGTTCAAGAACTGATCTCTCTCTAGAAAATGGAATTGAGGGATCCGAAATGGAATCCGCTGATGCCCCAGAAGCAACGATGAAAGATTTGTGTTTGGAAGCTTCTTTTGAGCTTGTTGCAAGGCCTTTAGTGGAAAAGAATATCATAGAGGATTTCAATGCTGTGGTCGGAGTTAATGTGATATCTACAAAAAGTGTCGAATTTCAAGGAGGACTGCACTTTTCAGAGGATACTAGTTTCAGTGGAGGTGATACTGTGAGGACCGAAGATCCCATAACTGTGGAGAAAGGTCAGAGTCCAGTAGTTACTGGAATTTATATTAGGAAAGCTTCTTCTCAGAGTAAGCAAGTGAAGTTTCGAAATAGTTCTTAGTAAACTGCATTGAAGTCTTCTATACTCTTCATTTGGTAATCAGGTTCTGGAGATGATCACCATGCATCGAGTGAAGTCATAGTCACGTGCTCTCCGCAGCATGAGCCACCGAAGGTGCTCCATCTTAGAACTTAAGCTGTGCTCCCTATTCGTGTTGTATGCGGATGCCATGGACAAACTGATGGATTTTGTATATATTTGACAGGATACTGAAAGTTATTCCTTTGATGGAGAACTGCGCGTGCTTCAGCTGGAACATGAATTACAGAAAAGGGAACTTTCAGATACCAAGAAGGTTTTGGAGGAACTTAAGATGGAATATAAGCTCAAGGACAGAGAATGTCATGAAGCTTGGAAATCTTTGAAAGAACTAAAGAATGAGCTAATGAGGAAATCAATGCATGTTGGATCTCTCGGTAATAGAGTCATGCTCTAAATACTGTCTAGTGTAACCATTTTTTTAAGTGTCCCCATTAAACATACATATTAATGTTCCTCTTTTTGCTGATTTTTTATTATTCTGTAGCATTTGCAATCGAGGGCCAAGTGAAAGAGAAAAGCCAATGGTATTCATCCCTAAGTGACTTGACAAGAAAACTGAAGGTATCTAATCTGGTGACATATCTTCTTCATTCTCTTACCTTTTTTATCAAACCGAGATCTCGTTATGGCAGATTCTAAAGATGGATCATACCAGGCTAGTTGAAGAATCTTCACTTTTAAAGCAGTCTCTTGTGGAGATGCAGGAAGTCAGATCTTGTATCGAGGCTAGAAGTAATTATATTTTCATCTCTAGCTTACTGAACTTCATGAGTTCTAATATTTCTGTTCACGTGACATAATTTTTTTGGTAGTGAATCAGCATGTTCAAGTGCATGAACATATGGAGTCCAAGTTTCTCCAGGTGGTGAAAGACAGAAAAGAACTTTACAACAAAATCTTGGAATTGAAAGGCAAGGGATTTAGTCCGTGTAATAAATTTTACCCCAACTTGGTAGATGCTCAAATGTGGCGGTAATATTTTCACAGGTAATATAAGAGTATTTTGTCGCTGTCGGCCTTTGAATGCTGAAGAAATTGAAGGAGGGGCATCAATGGCAGTTGACTTTGAAGTTGCAAAGGATGGGGAACTAACTCTTAAATCGAATGGGATACCAAAAAAGACGTTTAAATTTGATGCTGTTTTTAGCCCTGAATCCGACCAAGGTAAGTTCATGCATTTATACTTCTCAGGCTGTAGCTTTCAAGTATGCTAATCTCTCCTTTTACGATGCATGTAGTTGGTGTCTTTGAGGAAACAGCCCCACTTGTAAATTCAGTTTTAGATGGATACAATGTGTGCGTATTTGCTTATGGACAAACGGGGACGGGCAAAACTTTTACTATGGAAGGAACAACTGCTGCCCGTGGGGTTAACTATAGAACTCTAAAGAAGTTATTTGACATCATTGAAGAAAGAAAGAGCACTTTCCACTATGAAGTATCAGTTAGCGTGCTGGAGGTTTATAACGAGCAGATAAGGGATTTATTAGTCTCAGATTCCCTGCCAAGTTCTAGCACAAAGAGGTAAAAAAATACATCAGCTCCTGCAACTTTTCCAATACTAGTTTTATTTTATCAATATGATGCAGAATCTGTGGATCAAATCCAGGCTTGAAATAAAACTAGTCGGGGAGGGAGGGCATCATGTTCCTGGATTAGTTGAAGCTCGCGTGACCAACGTGAGTGAGGTCTGGGAAGTACTTCAAAAGGGAAGCCATGGAAGAACAGTTGGATTAACTAATGCCAATGAGCATAGTAGCCGCTCCCATTGGTTAGATAATTTCTGCAGTCTTCATAATTCTAATCCATTTGTATCATGAAAGCAGTAATGATTCTTAAACGGCGTTCTTACGAAATACAGCATGCACTGTGTGATGGTCAAGGGTAATAATCTTATCAATGGAGAGTCCACTAGAAGCAAGTTATGGTTGGTTGACCTCGCAGGGAGTGAGAGAATTGCTAAGACGGAAGTGCAGGGAGAGCGACTTAGAGAAACTCAGAACATTAATAGGTCGCTTTCTGCACTAGGAGACGTGATAGCTGCTCTGGCAGCTAAGAGCCCCCACATTCCTTTCAGGTACACAAGGGACATTTTTGTTTGATAAAGTGAAGACTCTAATGGGGAAGTAACATTTTCGTTTACTTGTTTTTTCATAGGAATTCAAAACTCACGCACTTGCTTCAAGACTCTTTAGGTATCTCTTCATATCAATATCAATTGTTATATGTCCTTTCCTACAATTAGATAGCTGGCACTGAAAATAGATGCTAAAGCCCTCTTAATGTGTTATGGCAGGAGGCGATTCAAAGGCTTTAATGTTTGTGCAGATTAGTCCAAACGAACATGATCTGAATGAGACACTTTGCTCGTTGAACTTCGCGAGTAGAGTTCGTGGAATAGAGCTAGGTCCTGCAAAGAAGCAAATGGACAAGACCGAGCTCTTCAAACACAAACAAATGGTAGTAGGAGCTGCAAAGCTGGGTTTGATGTTTTTGCAATTAGTATTTCTTTCTAAATTACTGATATCCAATTCTGAAGGTTGAAAAACTAAGACAAGATATGAAGAATAAAGAACTTCAGCTCAAGAAGTTAGAGGATGCTAACTCCGGTCTTGAGGTAAAGGTAAAGGACAGAGAGATGAAAAACAGAAACTTGCAAGAAAAGGTATGCTAATTGCTACATGAGATTGAGTTGTATTTCCTGAACAATTATTAATTCTTGAAATATGCCTATGTTTTGAGAATTGAATCAAACAATTGTCAGATTAAAGAATTGGAAACACAGCTCGTGGTTGAGAGAAAACTAGCACGACAACATGTGGACTCGAGAATAGCAGAACAAGTGCAGCAGCAGAGGCTTGAAAGGATACACCATGAAGATGAGCAAATGCATGTACCAGCAAGAGCACCACTTGCAGCTAGAACGCTGGTCATTCAGAAATCTCAATCCGAAAGCACTGATGACAAGAAGAATATCACTCTTCTCTCTGCTGAAGAAAATGAAGAATTCTCCTTTTTCCCACCTTGCAGGGATGAACATAATCAGCCGAAGAAAAGTGACTCAATGGATAAAGAGAATGATCCCAAGCTAGCTGAAAGGCTCCGACTCCTTAAACAGGTCAGCAGAGCATCTTTCTGCCCACAGAAGAGTTTTATTCTACCGGCTCCACGGCGCAGCACCATCATACATATGCCAAGTTTGCATGGAATTACTAAATTAACTTCAGTCCATTCTGACAAGCCGAAAAAGGCTGGAGTTGAAATGACATGCTTGCCCGAACAAAAAAATTGTGAAAGTCCTAAAGATCAAAGAAACAAAAGCAAGAAGCTGAGTAGCAGCTCTATGAGAAGGAGCCTCCATAAGAGAATTCAAATGAAGAAGTCTCCTATGCAGCCCCTTCGACGTGTGGGAGTCAATGTCGGGGTGGAAAGGCTCAGAGTGTCAATCGGCCAAGGGCCAAATGGTAAGAGAATGTTCCTCGGCGCTGCTAGAAGAGCTGTGACAAGGGATACTGAGCAGAAGCAATTCCAAAGGGAAAAAGAGAGGGGATGGAACATTGGAGGAGGAGCTTTAAGAACTCTTTTGTAGTAATGTTTGTGAGCTTCTAATTCCGTGTATTTACTGTAACTAGCCTTCAAGAGCATTTTATTTGCTTTATCGTTTAGTTTTTACCAATTCATCTCTTGATCTGATGGGATTATCTGAAACAACTTTTCTCATTATTTTTTACTATGGAGTGAATCACTTCAAGTTGGTTATCAGACAGCTTTTGTATTTCTCCATGTGAGTGCCCCCATCACTACATTGAGTATCCGTAGTTTGTCAGAATCACACAAGTTATTTCTCTGTAGTCTGCCCAATTATATCTTGAGTCTTTCAAAATTCCTGTGCCTATACTAAGGTAAGATGGATGAACGATGGATGCATTATGTGTTTATATAAAAATTGTAGCCACACCCAACTCAAATAGACAACACAATACATACATATTCTTCTCCTCTAAATTACAATATGTATATGTATGCATAAACTCTAGTATTCACAATGTGTGCCCACAATGATATACAGTATTATAATCTCCCCATCAGATCATGCCATTCTCTTCCTTTTGGTCATATTTAACTCGTGCTTAAAAGTACGGCTGTTCTCCGATAGCTAGGAACCATCAGTGCCAGACAATCTAGATGTCCATATAAGATGACTAAACAAACTCCTCTTAGGTAGCATTTAGATACCACGAAAGGTGAGTGCCCAAATTCTAGGCAGACATCCCGAACAATGGAAGGAACAATTGACGGAATTCGTGGTGGGACCGACAGATGGCATTTTCCAAATTGTGTCACAGTCAGAAGTTCAACAGAAATCACCAATAACAGAAATCAGTGTGACTAACAGAAATCGCGTACCAGTACTACATTTTCACAAGCATGCCGACTTTGTCAGAAAATGTAGCCCAAAACAAATTCCATCATTCGCACATAAAAAATATATTCAAGAAGGTTCTGTCAAGTATGCCTATGCAATTAAATCTTACACCATTCCACTGCAATCCAGTAAAGCTACTCAAGAACTGCAAAGGGATCACGGAACAAAGTAGAATGATTCTTCTAGTTGCAACATGAATAATCCAATTCTGTAATTACAGAATACAAGTTGGGGTAGACGGAAGATATTCAAAACTCCTCTGAAGACCTAATTGAAGTGAGAAGACTTAATGGGTCTAGAAAAATAATGCCGCGCGGATTGAAATGTGCTCTGAAAATCGTTCTTTGCCACTTCAACGCCTAAAGAAATTGCGAGTAAAAGGGCTCTCCAGACAACGCTGCCTCAAAAACGTTCCAACTCTCAACCAGGTGATCCGAATTTGTCTTCTCTGCCAAATATTTACAGGCACGGTATACAATTGAAACCATATCATACAACTAGCAACTCAGCGTACATGATTCCTGCAGCAATACCATTACAACAGCGTTCAAGGAAACAATAACGTATAATAAGAGCTGAGAGTTTGATGATGAGGAACGTACCCAACTGTAGTTATATCAGGTTCCAGATGAACGCTTTTCACGAACCAACGATTGCATAAGTTTAACCAAATCCGCTTTCAATGACGGGGAAATTTTGGGAATACAAAATCTCTTTGCATCGGAAATAAGTTCACTCCTGCCAAATATTATGTCGTCAAGATGAGTCCGACACCAGTTGAATACAGAAACACGTATGTCAAGAAGTAAGACATCCCACAATCAAATCTATGTTTACTACAGGTTACATGTAGAATTGAAAACTAAATAGTTCATCTTCATTGAAAAGATAAGTCTTCATAAACATATTGCTAACGAGCAATCAAACATGATTATAAGAATCTCAATGAAAACAAGAAGCACGACACAGCAAAACCTTCATACGACATATAACAGTAGATTTTCATTCAGATTTCTTTAATCACTGACATTCCCCACACGGAATACTACACATGCTTTGAAATATTTGTAAATCATTATTTTTCACCATCGAACAAAACTATATAAATAATTCTAGTCGCGTGCTAATTCTTATAATGATAGATCTACAACGGACCTTTGCTAATAAGCTTTATGATGTTTTCAAACACAGAGGTTTTCTATTTGTGCCCCCAAACTCCACGTCTAGCTTGTTTCAAAATTTACATCCACACTGGATTAAATCTTATGTAGAGGACAATGGAGGGGAAGTAGATGAAATTAGTGGAACTAACAGAAAGGACCTGATTACCTTGATAGATTGGATATAGGATAGTAGATCAACAAAATAAAGAAAACGTCAATAAAGAGAATGCTCAACTTCCAAAACGTGTACAGATGGTTTGCAATTTGTAAAACGATAATTTTATGCTCCAATATCAATATTACAAGGTATTTAATCGAAAAACTATAGGTTTTCCTCAGCTAGAAGACAGGACCGGTGCCAACATTTGTGCAAAGGTTATTTATTACTCATTAGTGTTCACACAAGGGTAGTTTTTGGGTTAAGATAATGCATCAGACAAAGCAAAGCAACACTTTCAGCCTGAGAGTGCGTTACGAACAATTTTGAAGTCCATAATTCGTAATACTTTTGGCCACACACTCCACTAGTATGACAAAAATGGTATGTAATTGTTTTTTATCTAAACAAGATTTTTTAATCTTATTGGGAAGGCACTGCTTGCGGCGATGCATATCAAAGTAGATTGCCTAACAAACATATCTAGCAAGAGAAATTTATATAACCAACTTATGCGTGCCAGGAGAGAATATTTCAATCCTTTATAATAGGAATAGTTTTGAGCAGGGGAAACAAAAATACATAGCAAACGAAAAATTTCCGAAGTAAAAGGAAAAATATGAACAAAATGCCAAGCGCACTAAGATAATGTCTCAGTTTCAATTAGATTCGTGCTAGAAACAGTAAATGGAGCTTCAAACAATAAATTATATCCAAGCATTGGAAGAGTAAGCATTGCAGATCAGATAACAGGAATAATCTGAGAAGAGCTTACTTCATCTCATTTGCTGCCATCGAACAATTTTCTTCTTGACACAACTTTTTCCTAGCACGCATTAAGTTATGAACTTCCTCGGCAAATCCATCTGAGCGCAAATGCATCAAAGCTTTTTTTGCAACACTGAGGAAAACGAATCAATCATTTCCATAAGTTAACAAGACACAGCCAATAGGCACAATAAGGGTTATGCTTCAGCACCAAAATAACCAGAAGAACAACAGCTGGTTTCTTCATGCAAATACGAAAAATTGAATTCAAGTGCAAACAACAAACTGAAGAATTATCTATGGTAAATGTTTTAACTGACATCTAAAAGACTAGAAATTAAGTAACCATAATTGTGACAAGCGATGCATAGCCAATTGAGGACAACATGACATAAAATCAAAGTTCGTTGTCCAAAGTGTATTCCTCTAGGAAAAAGTATCAAGCATTCTGAAAAATAAAATATAAAATAGAACACTGAAGGCATATTGACCGACAGCACAGACTAAGTTACAAAACGACTCCGCTTATCTCAAATGGTGCGAGGAATATGAAACTTAACCCTAGTCTAAAAGATATTTTTCCCTGTAAAAATTCTAAATTAAGGATTAAGGACATGCCACCCATAAAACACTGAGTATCTTTCGATATCCGCTAAATGATCCAAGAAAACAAAAACAAAAGGAAGCCAAGTCATAAAATCATTGAGTATCTTATCATACAATTCCCTGATTGCTTCCACTTCCGCACGAGATTTATTGTTCATTGAATTAGAAATGCTTGAATTATCATTGTCAGCCTTCCTCTTGGCGCATGATCCATTAGAGCCCACGATACCGATTTTCTGCACGTTCTGGCTACTGGGACCCTTTTCTGATGAAGGAATTATTATCAACCCATTTGATGCCACTGATGTTCTTCTTCCAGACCTAACTACACTTACATCATTTTCACCGTTACTGGTTCCCAGTGTAGATGAGACTCGTTCATTTAATTGGACATCACCTGACTTCACAGTCAGGTCATTCTCCTTAACCAGCAAATCATTTTTCTCCTTCTCCATGGAATTAACAGAAGCTTCAACCCCATTTTCCACTCCGCATTGGTTCTTAACAGCAATCTTAACACTATCTGGGGAATGAGCCTTGTATGTACGCCTGTTCTCACTAAAATTTCCAGACCTACAGAGAATACCTCGCTCAACCTCAGATTTGGTGGAATTAATAAACTGACTATGATGGGTAGAAAGATCGTTAATATCCACTGTGTCCACAGAAGCACTTGATGCATTTGTTTCTTGTGTAAGCTTAGAAACTTCCTTTGATTTAACTGGTGTTACTGCCCGAATAGAACTTTCAAGTGTTCCTGTAATTATGCCATTGGGTAGAGGATGAATGACTGAACTGTTCGAATAAAAAGGATTGCCAGATTTTTGCTTTTCCAGACAACCTGACTTCTCAACGAACAGTTTAGAGCCGTTCGTCAACTTATTTGTCTCTCGCTCCTGAACAATTACTTGTTCAGTAATAGAAGGTTTATCCAAAGATTTTTGTATCGATGCTCTGGTGCCATTTGACTCATGAGACTTATGACCATTTACCATCACATCTGCCGCAGCTCGAGGTCTTTGCTTTGTGCGACAGAAGAAAAGTATATAGACCCTCTCAGACAAAACTTCTTGTAAGTTTGAAAGAGAAACAGAGGAATCATTGCAGCAGTACCAGCGACCTATGGTATCCTGAATAGGTTCAAATAAATCATAAACTATAAATCACTGACCACACTCCAATCAAGCAACAATAAATTGGAACAAAAGAAATAAGCATAGAAGCACCTTGATATACGAATAATAATGTCCAGAATCAGGAGAGACACCTGAATGCACAATAGTGCCAAAAAGATTGTACTCCGGGTGCTGATCCTGCAGTAGAACAATAATGACAGAATCACAATCTCAATATGGTTGGTAAAAAAATCAGTCGTATAAACTACAAAACATTAAAAGCCTAGGAATAAGCCGAAGTTCAAGAGAGCACACATACCCTGAATTTTTTTATAAAGAAGAAAGACATGAACTGTTAACTTTGTTCTTTGGGTTGACCAACACGGGAGCTAGGGTGGTTAAAATAAGTTGACCAACTTAGTTCTTGCTCACTTTATTGATGCACCCAATAAAGTGAGCAAGAAGTCAGAAAAATGAAAAGGAAACAGAAATCAGCTTCACAAGGTTGACGACAGATTCTTATGACAATACAAGGTTTGTAGGAGGGAACCTATAGTAAATACAATACCACCGTACAACTTGCCTTTTGAAAAAAAGAATCATCACTAAATGAAGACATAAGGCAGGGGACTGCTAAAGGTGAAGCTTGTCCTATTATTTTTTGAACAGGTGGCAAGAGAACGGACAAAGATAAGAAGATGTGAATTTGTCTTACTAGGACTTACCTGGCTTCCCTTGCACATGTGACTTGAAAGAAATAACATGTCATCAAATGTAACAGGTTTATCAATCTTTGAACCATAGATGCCTTCAAACCTCTGTACAACACAAAGAAAAGCAACAATTCATCATATTCACTTGTTATTTATTAAAAGAAGGCCAAGGCCGAAAATCCCACCATCTGTCATACCTTCAATTGGATAACAAGAACGTTTGGCGCCTGAAATACTGACATTTGCTTCCTTGCTACCACCAATTCCTTACAACTACAGAAGAATAAGTTCCCGTTCCATGGAGGCAAAGTTTGAAACAACATGCATATGGGCAGTGAATGCCGGAAAATTTCCGTCAGGCAAATTTATACATATTTCAGAAAATAAAATAATTTTGACACTTACTTGTCACACTTATACTTGTTATTCTCATCTAGGATCTCAGGCTGAAAAAACTTCTGCAAAGCCTCTCTGAGTGAACCACTGTGAACAATCTCAAGACTAATATCCATAATTTCATCGACCTTATTTGACTCAGCACCACATGACAAACATTTCACCTGACTCTGCAATGCCCCTCCAAATATCTCCTTGACGACAGTATCCCCTGTGCCATTAATAGCCCCTCCATTGGTGATCCCATTCTTACCCCTTCGTTGCTGCTGTAACTTCTTTAGTCTCAAACAAGTATTATGGCATGCATCAATCACATAGCGCAAAAATTCATGTGCATCCTCTTGCCTCCCACTGCAAAAATGCTCTGAATATATCCTTAGGCAGCTGTTAATTTTTGCAGGAGCATCACATAATGCTTCAATACTCAAAGAGCGAAAAATTCGTTTTTCCAAAATGCAGAAAGGACACTCCCTCTTTTTATCCTTTCCAGACCCATAATCACCTACAGAAAATTGTTTTGTTAAAAGGTATCCAGATTCATTTAGACGCCAGCTAACTTAAACTGTGAATGGAATTAGATAAGAAGTAGAAACTTCTTACGATGCAAAATATTACTTACTCAGCCTACTAAATTGGGAGATTCTAGAATTATCTGGTCTGGTTCATGAGCACAAGAAACTTATAACCGAATAAATATTGGTTTTCAGCAGCTCTTCCTATGGTACGTTGCATGTAAGTTACCACACCTTCTAGAGCCTCGAAGCAACAAATAATTATAAGATTGAAACCGAAAAACTGATAGGTGACCATATTTATTTGTTTTCACATTAGAAAATCCATAAGTTCAGATATGCCGACAGAAAAACTCTATTTTTGTTAATTAGACAGAAAAACTCTTGAAGCAAACAACAGAACTAAATTAAAACAGAAAGGAATAGCTGGTATAGCATGTAGAATGACAACGACGAGAGCAAATCGTTGAGAATTAAGACACAAATCATGCACGAACGAGAGTCAATCGAATTAAAACAAATGAATTCGCCTCAGAGCATGTGCTCGAAAGTAAACACGGCAATGTAAGGGCACCCAGTCTTACAAATAGAAGAGTGCAGGTACTGGAGGCAGATATTAGCGAGTGGAGGTGTGTAAGTGAGGCACTGTAAGACGGAATTGAGGTAGCAGGTATTGCCGAGGTTCCGTAGCCCTAAGGGCGGCGCGCCGTGCTTCCGCTTCGACAACTTGAGAAGGCTCGGCTGCCACGTCATCTGCAGCATGCCCATCAACGAGTCCCAAGTGCCTCCGCCTCCGCCGAACCATCGGCCGGCCACCACCTCCGCGATCGCATCACCTCCTCGGTGTTCTCCTCTCTGTAGGAAATAGTGTTTCCCCCCTTTTCCCCTTCAATTTCTAGTTGGAATTTGGTGAGAATGGCGACGAAGGGGTTTTGGGGTACCAGAATTTTTATTTATTTGGATTGCCCAAATTTATTATTGGTATAAGAATTCTCACTTATTTGGATTGCCCAAATTTATTATTGGTATAAGAATTCCATATTAAATATGGGGTACTTATCCCACCAAAAAAATATAGAATAATTTTCTTACATGTAATTATACAATATTATAAATATTATTAAATCTAATTATTGATGCAATGAGATATAAGATTGAGATTTAATGAGAAAATTAAAAAAAATTGTCAGTGACATTCTCAAATCCTTCAGATGACTGAAGAATGAAAAAAATTCTTCGAATGATTGAAGAATGAAAAATTCTCAAGGAAAAATATACAAATCTCAAATTCTTCGAGAAATCATGATGACAAAATCCTCTCTCCACAAATTGATTCAGTCGTATTATTAATTTGCACATTCTTCATTGAGATATTACCTTTTAATTTCAGTTATTGCCATTATTTGCCACGGAAATTGACCTTTTCGATGTAAGGCATATACACAAAAGATCAAAAGCAGTATATTTTAGATGGATCACTTTAATGATGATAATTAAACAATTTTATTAAGATTCTACTCAACCACATCAAGAATAGAGCTATAAGTCTTATGTATATGAGTTGATCAATCACAATGCGTATAGCCTTAGATCCCGACTAGTGCCATAAAATTCTTAAATTTTGATTTGAAATGTGGAATTATGTTGGATATAACAGTTACGATCAAGTGTTACTTATAATATTGAATTATAGTTTTAGCCGTCTATTTTGGTTAAATAACTTTTTTTTGTACGTATTTGATTAAATAACTAAGATTAGTTTTAGGGAAATGCCTCTTGAACAAACAACAAACCCAATCATTAAACCGAATAGTGCATTTGTTGAGTGTGGGTCCCACAAAAAACACACACACCCACAAGGGTGTGTGTTGCTGTGCTTAGCAATGAAGGAATTTCGGTTTCTTGTTTGTACAACTAGCAGCGCTCTTAGTTTTAATGTTTGTGTCGAATTTTTTATTGATAATTATATTTTGTAATTTAAAATTAAAATGTGAGGCACTAACTCATTGGTAACGTCGTGGATCGGAACCGGAAGTTTTCTCCCCTCACCTTTCCTCGCCATTTGCTCACATAAACCCTAAACCCTCCGTCCCCGCTTTCCTGCAGCCCTTCGTCCTAGCCGTTCTCTTTGCATTTTCCCGCAGCCCAGGTAACTGTGTGTAGTGTTGATTCTTTCTGTTCGAACAGTTTTCTGATTGATGCTTGATTTGGTAAAATTATCAAACTCCAATTTTCTGTCTGCTGTAGGAATTATGCTTAAATTTTTAATCTTGGTAGTTGCAAGAGAGCGGTTAGTAAAAAATAATAATGAGTATCAAGAACCGAAATCATGTCTGCTGTTGGAATTATGCTGAAATTATGAGTTCCCTTTCCTGAAGTTATTCAGCTTGGATGGATTGTTCATTGCGCTGAGAATAGTCACCTGTAATTTTTGTGGGAAATTACTCTATAAACATAACTAAGTCATTATTTATACAGTCTTCTACTGAATTATGAAAGAACTAAGTCACTTGACATAATTTTTGAAGAAGGGTCGTTCGTGTGGTGATATCAGGGTTTCTCTCACCGCCTGTAGCCCGTAGCCCCACACCATGGGGAAGAAACGAGAGAGAATAACGAACCCGGATCCGTTCTTACCAGTGGGTGCCGATGCAGTCTCCACCAAAAAACGCAGCAAGCCACTAAAGAGCCACCAGTTAAATGAGAAGCTTGTCCCATCTGGCCTCAGCATGAAGATAATCCAAGAAGCTCATCTTCAGAAAAAGGAAATTCAGCAGGAGGAGGATAACGAAAACGGTCTTTCTGAACAGAACTCTGATACGAATGTGCTGCCTTGGCTCAGCCTCAGAGTAAAAGAAGACGAGGAGGATGTCGATGACTTTGAAGGATTTCCAGATACCCAGACCAAGTTTGGGCAGTTTAATTTTGAGGTATTTCTATTTGTGTATCTTTTTGGAAGTAAATGGCTGAGCCTTTTTATGAAATTTCGTTTAGATAACAGGATCATGCTAGTTGATAATTTTCCGAATTCTTGAATCTTAATTGATATCTCTAATCATGCTAATTGTTAATGGTGGACTTGTTTTATTCTATAGCTTTCAGTAAGTTTATGAGGATTTATTAAGCTATCAGTTATTAAAATTAATTGATTTTGTTTCATTTCAATGGGCTGAAGTCTGATTGTGTTAAAATTGTTCATTTTCACATACATTTCAATACCTCTATTGATTTATGCTTTGATGAAATAGGATGAGATTGACGAAGAAGATGAAGAACTACTGGAAGCATTTATATCAAAAGATGATCGCCCTCAACAAACGTTGGCTGATATTATGGTTGATAGGCTAAAAGAAATGGATGCTCAAGTTTCATTAGGTGTGTGATCGGGTCCTATTTATAATTGATTGCATGATATTAGTCACCATATTCCAATTTTACTTGGGAGAAATATGAGGTTGTTTTGAGGGAATAACTCATTATTAGTGATCATGCATGCCATATACCTTAAGGTTTTGCACATGAGAAAATCGAATGTGCTTCTCGTTATCAGTTTTTCCTTGTAATGGCATGTGTTGACCAGTGACAGCTTGCAATCTTATTGATCAAATGTGTTTTTGTAGGAGAGCAGCAAAAACTGGATAACTCAATCATAGAGCTTTATAAAGGGTATTGATTAACTGTGTGCCTCTTGTTACTGGGTATCTTGTTTTTCTGGATTCAACATGCTAATTTGGCCAATGAATGGTGCAGAGTTGGTCAGCTTCTTAACAAATACACCTCTGGTAAGATTCCAAAAGCGTTCAAGCACATACCTTCAGTGCAATACTGGGAAGAAGTTTTGCACTTGACTGAACCTGAGAAGTGGTCGCCGAATGCTATGTATCAAGCAACCAGAATATTTGCTTCTAATTTGGGTGACAAGAAGGTGGTGCGATTCTATAAGTTTGTCCTGCTGCCACGTGTGAGAGAAGATATCCGTAAGAACAAGAGGCTGCACTTTGCCTTGTACCAGTCCGTGAAAAAAGCCTTATATAAGCCAGCTGCTTTTAATAAGGGAATCTTAATTCCATTGTGCGAGGTATATAGCTTTTAACGTTTTATTCAATATTATGGATGACACCCTTGATTATTCTTTTAAACATTGATTTTAGATGTGGAGCTGACTTTGTTTATATTCTACTCTCACTTATTTATTGCGGGAACTTGCTTGATCATTTTAAGGTTCCAACACCTAGGTGATTTCTCCATGTTCCCATCTTTTTCGGGTCCAGCAGGATGTGATTTTGATGAGTCGCATGATGAATCACAGAAATATCGTACAGCATGTTTCCTTCAACTGAATTTCATTCAGCTTACGACATATATACTGTTTTTCTTATGGTTGCAGTCTAAAACGTGCACTTTAAGGGAAGCTGTTATTATTGGGAGCATAATTGAGAAGGTCTCCATTCCTAATCTTCATTCTAGGTATGGCTGATATGGACAGTATGTTATGTTTACCTTTGTGAATTTTGCATAATCTTATGGTACCGCACCGGCATATTTAGAGTGCTTCATGATTAGATTATTCTGAAGCATTATGAGCATCTGTCAAGTTTTGGCATAATTGAACAATTAAATTAAGAGTAATGAAAAAGCACCATATTTGCTCCATTTCACCAGTCTTGCCTTGACTTTTTAAACTGTCTGTTAAGCTGGATTGTATTTCTTTTTAATATGGCATGATTACCTTTATCAATTTTTTTCTGATGCAGACCTTATAGTGTCGAACACTCATTATGGTGCCGAAATCTATTATTGGCCGTTGGATGTGTGTTTCAACGGTCGAGATCATTTCAGTTAAAAACTTAAGTGAAATGATCTTGGCCGTTGAAGTACAGATCCAACGGCCAATAATAAATTTTGGCATCATAAGGCAAAACTCGGCACCATAAGGTAGACACCAGGAAATTTTCCTACCTTTATAGACAGAAAAAAAAAATCTTGTTGCTGAAACTGTTGCTTAAAAAGCTACAGGATAGAAAATTCAAGCTACAGGATGTTCTGTAATGGCATATTCAAGATAATACCAACTCTTGAAATTTATTCCTGGTTTACTATTTCGTCTTTGTATTCTATGAATTTATACATTGTTTTTACCATTCTATTATCATATTGTTTTTTTTGTTACATTAAGTTACATCTTTTTTTTTTCTTTGTAGTGTTGCACTTTTGAAGCTTGCAGGAATGGAATACTGTGGTACAACAAGGTCTCAGCTTTTCCATGCATGTTTTCTAAGTGTATTTTCTCACTACTAATTTACTCACAATCATTCTGCTTTTGTATTTGGTTGCAGTTATTTTATCAAATTACTGATTGATAAGAAATACGCCTTGCCATATCGTGTCATTGATGCTTTGGTTGCTCATTTTATGAAATTCTATGACGACTCTAGATCAATGCCTGTGATATGGCACCAGTCACTTCTCGCATTTGCCCAGAGGTCCCTTTCTTTTCTCCCGTCATTTCTCACATAAACCCAGTGGAAACTGCTAAGAACCCGGGCCGGGTTCCTGCCTACACTAACTTCACTAATTTGTGGAGTCTACTACGCTTTATTATCCGCTTATGAATTATGCTCTCGTGCAGGTACAAACATGAGATGACAAAGGAAGACAAAGCTAATCTCAAGGCTCTTCTTCAAAGGCAACGGCATAAATTAGTAAGATGAATGAGAACCTTTCGTTGATGCTTAGTTCTTTCTGTGTAATGCTAGAGTTAGTGATATCTATCCTCTCCATGCAGGTTACGCCTGAAATATTAAGAGAACTAAACAACAGCATGAACCGTGGGGAGAAAGAACAGTCTATTCATATCCTTGACTCACTTCTTAACATGTCTTTTATGTTTGAACTTATTGTTTCTTGTGCTTGATCCCTTTTAACCGCAATGCAATCCTTGATTCCCTCGCACCCGCACTTGTATCAGTAGTTAACCCAGTTCAAGAAGACAGATTCGATCTTCCGGATGTGCCGATGGAGCACTGAAGTTTCCTGCTGCAACATTGAATTTACTGTTGGTAAATGGCCTTCCCTTGATCTTCATCCTTGCTCATGCCTTTGCTTATGCTGGTTGGCACTCTCCCTTTAAATAATCCTGCAACCTTATCATCATTCTTGGTATTGATGCAAAACCAAATTCACCAGGATAACAACACGTATGGAGGAGAATGTTTCAAACTGAAGAAGCATGATGATTCACTGCTTTGGAGAAAAAAATGGATTTTGCAAAAATTTGTTTTCCGGCACAACGCATTTGGTTGAATGCATTTGCGTTGTTGAGGATGAGTTGCTTTGTGTTACAATTATGATGTTGAGACTTGAGATCCTAAACCCCATATAGAATATGAACCCTTGTTTTGGAATTATTTACAAAATTGTTATTTTCCGTAGTGGGGGATGCCGGCAGCCCCCTTCGTCTTTTTTTTTTTTGGTTAATTAAAAACTTTTATTTAAAAAAACTAGTTTCGTATGTACAATTACAATTTTACAAGGTTTGGGCCTAAAACAGTAATGGCCCAATAATTTTTCCTTCAAAAATCGTATGTATATCATGAATCATCGTCGAAATCACGTTATGCAACCAACTAACTGTCGGACGACGCTCCTGCCTTGTACATCCAGTTTTCTCAACTTAGGGTAATGCTGTACATACACTACTAGTTGTACTTCTTTTGTACTTTTCGATGTTTTTAGTGGAATTCTTTACCTACCAAAAAAAAATCCAGTTTTCTCAAAAATATATATATATATATATGAAACACTCCCAAGTACATCCAGTTTTTTTTCCAAAAATGATATAAGAAACTCTCAACAAGCACACCACCTCCTACACTCTTCATACATACTAATATGTGTACTTTTGGAAAATGGTGTCCCTGGGGTTCGAACCCTCATCGCCCACCATCTCGCGTAGGGCATCCTGCCATCTCGGCTGCAGGGTTGTTTGGTAAGGTATGGACAAATTTAATATATAACCTATTATAACCCGAAAACACACAAAAAAAGAATCTAAAAATAACATAAAATTGTATAAACACGAGGTTAAACCCTAAAAACCCAAGAGCTAAATTCTATAAACCCAATGGCTAAATGGTATTTTCGAAAATTAATATTACGGCGGCTTCGTCGCCGTAAAAATCTAAAACCCTATTTAGATGGGATAAACCCAATGCCTAAATCCATAAACCCTAGGGCTAAATGCATAAACCCTAGGGCTAAATGCATAAACCCCAGGGCTAAATGCATAAACCTAGGGAAAAATGATATTTTTAAATATTTAATATTGTTTCCTATTTATTTTTCATTTTTTTACTATTTATTTACATTTTATTACTATTTTATTAGTATTTATATTACTATTATTTAACTAATTAATAGCTGTACCGGGGCCGGTAAGCCCCGGTGAAGCTACCATTTTCCATTAAAAAAAAAACTGTCGGACCAGGCATGTTCTTATAATTAATTTGATAAAGCGTGCGAGTAATTGAACTGAAGTTGGAAAGAAGTGCAAGAGTTTCCTTGGTTTCATCGCTAATAAACTTCAGTTTCTCCGCCAACTGCTCGCTGTCTGTCTTTCTACAGCAAGAGACTTGTTCTCGTGCTCTCGTCCCATTTTCCCTTTTTGGTTGCTCTCCTGCACCCATATATAAACGGAGGCGTACGTAGGAGAGGGAATTCAATGGCGGCCATGATGGTATCATTTGGAGTGGCGTCGCCTGCAGCTGCCTTCGCTGATGATTGTGTCAAGTGTTCTACCTTCTCTTTTCCATCACTTGCAGGTTGATTATGGTCGATTTTCGTTTTACGAATCTCTAATTTTTTATTGAATCACGAAGTGGGTTTGATTTGCGTAAAAAAGATTGAGACTTTGGTTAGCTCAGGGGTGAATTGACCCTTTATATGTCTGGGAACAAGATGTTTCTTTAGCTAATTGAATCATCTGGGTTGCCTTTTCTCGTATCGATTCACTATTTTCCCAGTTCTAAATTATGCTCGTTATTCTGTTGCCACACATTGTGTGAGCGAAAGGGTAATTGTTCATTTTAATTATTTTTCCGTTTTTGCTTTCTCCTGGACCAGTCATCAGATCTGAAGCCAAGCCCATTCAAATAAACGCTCGCAGGAGTGCAAATTTCATTGTCAAAGCAGTTGCGGTTGGTGTTATATTGTATCCAGATTTTTCTTATTGGTATTTGGGGTTGCCAAATTAATGCTCTTTCTTAAACCGTGTTAGGCTCCAAGTCTAAAGCCTGCCTCTGCAGATTCGAAGTCTGGGTGAGCTTCTGCCTTTTTGCAACATTTTTTTAAATCTAAATGCGCTTAATATATATTTCCTAGTTACCTCTGGCAGAGTGATTTTGATAATTGTCTGTTATAGTTGTTTATTGTTGAAAATGTGTAGTTGAGACGAGGTTTTATGTAGCTTTAAGGTAATTTCTAAAGGGTTTCGCTCTCTAGGTGTCAGTGAATGGTGAGAGGTAACCTGGTTTAGGTAATGCATATAGGCTGTGATGCAAAAGTCGCATGAGAATGCAGCTAGGAATCTGATGAACGAGTCTAGTCCTAGAAACTTGTTTCGGTATTTCCCTTGCCAACTATGTTATACTGGTGATGTAGAAGACATGTCTTCTTAAAAAAAGGTCCTTCACATTTCGTACTCCGTAGAGAGGTTCACAGTCTGATATAGAACACTAATCGAGAAACTACTCCGGAGGATGATCATCCACAAGGACGGGTGGATATTTGAAGAAAGGGTAGTGCGCTGTCTGATACGATCCCAGGACCGAGACGAGTTGAAATTGGAGTAGGACTCATTGGATAGCAGAGACCTTGTAAGACAGCTTTGGGAGAGACTATGATCCCATTTACAACAAAGATAGGAACTGAACTTGAAGAAAGAACTTATATATAGCCAAAGACATTCACCACTACAATACAAAGTAACCTATTAAATAAACTACACATTAACCATTACTAGATATGAAGAAGGCATGATAGATGGAGTGATGTTCTTGCTTCAATCTCCATATAGAAGCTTCATATATTCTCCCTTATCACCTGTCTTGGATTCTTATCACCACGTTGATACGATCCCGTTTCTTGGATTCTTATCACTGTCCTTGGGGAGTTTTTCATTGACCATTGGGGCTCTGAGTAAAAAATAAAAAATTATCAATAAACTTTGGTTTATTTGTGTCACTTCAGAATTCGTGGATGATTATTTTATTTTTGCAGGCATGAATTGCTTCTGTTTGAAGCCCTCAGAGAAGGACTGGAGGAAGAAATGGATAGAGACCCACGCGTCTGTGTTGTGGGAGAAGATGTTGGTCATTATGGGGGTTCATACAAGGTCACCAAGGGACTTGCTGACAAGTATGGAGATCTCAGGGTGCTGGATACGCCGATTGCTGAAAATTCTTTCACGGGTATGGCCGTTGGAGCAGCCATGACAGGTCTAAGGCCCATCATCGAAGGCATGAACATGGGATTTCTCCTCTTGGCCTTCAATCAAATATCCGACAACTGTGGCATGCTGCACTACACCTCAGGTGGGCAGTTCAAAATTCCTACTGTCATCCGAGGTCCAGGAGGAGTTGGCCGCCAACTAGGAGCAGAGCATTCTCAAAGGCTCGAGTCCTATTTCCAGTCCATTCCCGGAATACAATTGGTTGCATGCTCAACCCCCTACAACGCTAAGGGCCTGATGAAGGCTGCCATTCGCAGTGATAACCCTGTCGTTCTTTTCGAGCATGTCCTTCTTTACAATCTGAAGGGCACAATCCCAGATGAGGAGTACGTTTTGTCTCTGGAAGAAGCTGAGATGGTGAGGCCAGGCGAGCATGTCACAATCCTGACATACTCTCGGATGAGATACCATGTAATGCAAGCTGCCAAGACTCTAGTGAACAAAGGTTATGATCCCGAAGTAATCGACATCAGGTCCTTGAAACCCTTCGATCTCTACACCATTGGCAACTCCGTGAAGAAAACTCACCGGGTCCTAATCGTCGAAGAGTGTATGAGAACAGGTGGTATTGGCGCCAGTCTTACTGCTGCCATAAACGAGAATTTCCATGATTATTTGGACGCCCCAATTGTTTGCCTCTCCTCCCAGGATGTCCCGACGCCTTATTCCGGCGTACTGGAAGAATGGACTGTGGTTCAACCTGCCCAGATTGTAACTGCCGTGGAGCAGCTCTGCCAGTAGACTTATGTTGTACGTTGATTATGCAATGACAGTGCAACAATGAACTGCAGCAACCAATGTCTTTTTCCATCGTTTCTTCAGATACTTTTGATGGATTGATTCCTTTTGTTCCCCAACCAAAACATCATGATTTCATCAGTCCGCTGTTGCAATAAACCCCTTTTGCTTTTGCATCGTGTGATCCAAAAGCTTCCATATTTGGTATGTGATCTTCCACTTACCTGTTATGGTTGATTCCTGGCTTGGCTTATTATTCATCTCCCGCATTCCATGGTACTGCTGCTGATGATGAGCGGATGGATTGTCAAAGGTGACACAGGTCACACAGCTCGTATGGGCGATTGATTCATGGAGTGATGTCAAAGTCTCTTGACAGGCACGAGCCCATGAAGACCAATGGTACAAAGAGTCGATCAATAGTAAGAAGTACAGATGGAAGGCCAAAATTCTTTATCCGACGAAAACAACATAAGAAAATCGGACGAAAGACTAGGTGGCCGAATCTGAGTGGGATTCGAAAAGTGTGGGGCACAACAGGGTTTAATCTTATGCTGATAGTCTTTCGTGGGAATTTCTTATCTTCATTTCGTCCGGTATAGACCGGCTCGATGGAAGGCCATCTGACAGGAAGTTCGGAAACAGAGTTTCTCATAATGGATAGTGGAGCTTGGTTGAGCACTCATAACAATCGACAAGTAATTGATCTAAAAGGTTGTGTTATCCCATAGTTCGAGAATTCAGTCCGGGCAGCTGCCTATGCATCCACAAGTCGCTGGCCGTAGTGTGGGCGATTTGCTCAAGACTTTCTCAAACACTTTTTGCCAAGATATTTGAGACACAATCTCATCAATGCTATTCATACGGTAAGTGATGTGTAAACAACACTTTGCAGCCTAATAGAAACTCTCACAAAAAGTAATTTAAAAGAAGCCTAAAACTCAGGATTTGACACAAATTTACAGAAGAGGAAAACAAATGCAATGGGCTCCAAAACAACGTGACATGGAGTTCAATTTGTTATGTATTAAAAATTATTCAAGACATACACGCGTACCAAGAAGAAACAGCCACACACAAGCATGGATTTGGGCTCCAAAACAAAGTGACATGGAGTTTAAGGTAAATGGAAAGGAAATATGAAAGGCCATTTTTGTGCCCCACGAAGGTCATAAATAATTGATCATCCATTTTCTCTCGAGAACAATATTTTCACTCCGAATGTTGTTAGACGCTCACTTCTAAAAGACATTAGGCAACTCTGGGCTGTAAGGTATCTACATATGTAGCGTAACAAGCGCTTATGCACCATATGAATGGGGAGAATGGAGACCCCGATGTCTAGGCAGCGGATAAGTAGTGGATAGCCGAGATTTTTTAGTAGTGTATATGCCCCTTTATGAAAAGTTGATCACAATTTTGTTGCTCGAAAATCATGGCACCCAAAAAAACATGAGTCGTCAAGTAAGGATTGGGTAACAGAGGACTAGAATGTTTAAGCACGCTTGGTGATATGATTAACCAACTATTAGAATATTATGATAATTGTAATAAGAATTTAAGGTACCAAAAGATTGTAACAATAAAATTCGGACAACTATTATTTATAAAATTCCTAAGCCCTTACCACATCACACTATTTTACACAATTACTCACCCACCACAAATAGCTCAAGTGGGACCCACACATATATTTGTGTTGTTCGAGTTATGGGGTAATGTAGGTGTAAAAGAGTCTTAGGACATAGGATGGGCTGATTGATCAGATTGTAATGATCGATAATTGATCTGATAAAATGACTGATTTGATTAGTCTTGTTTTGCAAATTTAATTGATAAGTTGACAGATTTTCGTAAAATGACAGAGAACATTATTTTATACTATTATTATATTTTTTAATAATATTCTATATCATAATTATTATTATTAATTAAAAAATATTTTTAGCTTTAATAATTTTAATTTATTATTTAAATAAATTGTTATTATTTTAAATATTAACAATAAAGTTTAGAACAATGAAAATAATATACTCTGCTCGATAGTTGCTGCAATCACCGGAAGTTTAAGTCTGAACAGAGTTTTCATCTTTGGTTTTTGGCTTTTCCGAATTCAGTTGCTCTGGTTCTTGGGCTATTTCAGTGAGTCTAGATATTGCTCGACCGTGGGTTGATCTAGGCGATAGGGCTTAAATTTTGATGTCATAAGTCTGGTGGTTCGGTAGAGCATCAAGAGGAGTTTGATCAAAAGGTGTTCGATCAATTGCCCCACAAAGGCAACTAGTGTGGTATTATTTGTTTGTTGTTGCAGGTTCTTGCAGGTGCTTATTACGCAAGTTCTATTCCTCGCACAATTCATATTTCTTAACATCACTAGGAAGCTTTCTACTTTGTACTTTTAATTTGCTCCTAATTTTGCAGTCCAGTTATATTGCTTTCGTTAGTAGTATCATTTTTGTTGGGGTGTTAGTGTTGTTATTATTTTATTGGTATTATTGCCTATTTTGATAGTGGTATTAGCTCGTAGGAAATATAGACGCGAGTATTGACTATGATAACTTGAAGTTGTGTCATATGACGAGGGGTCAGGGTAGGGTAAGGGTCTAAGATATAGGTTTATGATTTGGCACTTGGAATGTGGGGATTTTGACAGCAAAATCTTTAGTGTTGGTAGATATATTAAAGAAAAGAAGAGTTGACGTAGTGTATCTTAAAGAGACAAAGTGGAAGTGAGAGAGAGAAGAGAAGTAAATGGGTATAAACAATAGTACTCTATATTGGTTAGTGGGCGGAATGGAGTTGGGATTATGATGTCAGAGAAATTCAAGAAATGTGTAGTGGAAGTGTTAAAGTGTGACGATAGACTTATGGAGATCAAAATAGCAGTTGGGTTAGCGGTGGTAAATGTTGTATGCGGATACGCACCTCAAGTGGGGCTAGGGGAGAGTGAGAAGCAAGCCTTTTGGGACAAGTTAGATACTGTAGTGAGTAGTATACTTATGGAACAAAAGATTTTCATCGGTTGTGATTTTAATGCCCATGTGGGGGTAGGAGTGGATGGGTATCAAGAAGCGCATGGTGGTTTTGGGTTTGGTCTGGGAAACGATAGCGATCGGGAGTTGTTGGACTTTGCGGCAACGCATGAATTGATGGTGGCCAACATATATTTTAAGAAGAGAGATGAGCATTTAATCACCATCCATAGTGGAAGGCGAAGTACATAAATTGACTTTTTCCTTTTGCGCCAATGGAATAGAAATTATTGCACAAACTGTAAAGTTTTGCTGGGAGAGTTATTGACGTCATAATATCGTCTTTCGGTGATGGATGTTAATGTACGAGAAAAAGTGTGGGAGAGGAGGCGAGGAGGTAGAGAAAGGATACTGTGGAAGAAGCTTAAGGGCGAGGCGGCTACCGCCTTCAGGGATTAGGTAGCTCCTGCTTGTTTGGACATGATAATTGAGGATGCGGATTGTTTGTGGGTTCCTATGACTACGAACATTAGGGACACAACTAAAGAAGTCATAGGGGTAACATCCGGCAGAGCGGGGCTTGGCAAGGAAGCGTGATGGTGGAATGAGGATGTGCAAACTAAAGTTAAAGCCAAATAAGATAGATTTAAGCAAGTTATGGTGGCAAGTGGGGATGGAAAGAGGATGCAACGAAAAGAGGCATACCGTCAGACAAGGATTGAAGCAAAAAGGGCAATGGCAGAAGCTAAAAGCAAGGCCTATGAGGGTATGTATACGAGATTGAATACTAGAGAAGGGGCTCAAGATATATACAGGCTTGCAATGACACAGGCTCGGAAGAGGTGCGAAAGCAGTAGGGATGGATAACATACCGATTGAAGTGTGGAAGTATTTAGGAGACATAGGAGTTAAGTGGCTAACGACTCTTTTTAATATTATCCTGACGACAGAAAAGATACCAGAGGAGTGGCGAAGTAACGTAGTAGTTCTACTCTATAAAAACAAAGGGGATGTGCAACAATATGATAATTATCGGGATATTAAACTCCTAAGTCACATTATGAAATTTTGGGAAAGAGTTCGGGGAGAAGTGCATGTGAATGAGAACTAATTTGGTTCTATATCGTGGAGGTCGATGATGGAAGCAATCCATCTCCTCAGACGACTAATGGAGAAATATCGGGCACGTAAATAGAATCTCCATATGGTATTTATAGTCCTAGAGAAGGCATATGACATTATACCATAAGAGGTTATTTGAGAATATTTAGAAATCAAGAAGGTCGCATGGATGTATATGAGGGCTAAACAAAATCTATGTGAGGGTGCGAAGACTAGTATGCGGAACCCAATGAGAGTAACAAAGTATTTTTCAGTGGATATAGGATTGTATCAAGGGTCAACACTGAGTTTGTTTCTTTTTGCGGTAATTATAGATATACTCTCTCAGGATCTACAGGATGAAGTACCATGGTGTATGTTGTTTGCGGACGATATTGTCTTAGTGACTGAGACGAAGGAGGAGGTAAATACTAAGTTGGAGTGTTGGAGAGATACATTGGAGGCTAAGGGTCTCCGACTGAGTCGTACAAAGACAGAGTATATGGCATACAATTTTGTCAATAAAACAGAGAAAAGTAGTATGAAAGTTATGATTGTGAACCAGATCCTCCAACAGAAAGTTAGTTTCAAATTTCTAGGATCCATCATACAAAAGGATGGATGTGTGAAAAGCGACGTTGTCTATCACTTCAGGGTCGGATGGATGAAATGGCGGTCGACTACTGGAGTGTTATGCAATAAAAAAGTCTCACTCAAGTTAAAGGGAAAAATTTATAGAACGGTTATAAGACCGACGATGCTCTATGGGTCAGAGTGTTGGGCTATGAGACTTTCACGTGCGCGAAAATTTGAAGTGATGGAGATGCGGATGTTAAGGTGGATGTGTGGTCGCACGAAATTAGATAAGATTCAAAATAGTATCTTTAGATATACACTAGGTGTCGCATCTATAAGTGCCAAACTGAGGAAGGGATTGTTACGATGGTTTGGACATGTACGGAGAAGGAGTTTGGACGAACCAGTCAGGAGAGTCGAAAGATTACAAATCGAAGGACGACGAGGATGGGGAAGACTTAAGAGTACATGCGATGAGCAAATTCAGTTAGATTTAGTAGGATTAAACCTCTTCGAGGACATGATCTCTGATAGGGCGAGTTGGAGACATCATATTATGATTAGAGATACATAAGACTATATAGAGTAGTTATTTACTTATTGACCTCTAGACTGATAGAAATAAGTGAGACATACCAGTGGATAGGTTGCATCTAATTGTATTTCATCTATTAAGAGTATAATACAGTTATTTAGTTTGTTCGTTATTTGAATAAGAATTTATTTATTTCGATATGTATACAGTGCATGGTTGGGGTAAGTAGTTATTTTAGTTATATTTGCTTCTCCTTTTTATTACTATTATTTTTTTGTATTTTATTATTATTACTATTATTGATTTTTTTCTTTCGAGTTGGGGTCTCCACGGAAATAATCTTCCCATCCTGTTGAGGGATGGGGGTATGATTGTATACATCTTATCCTCCCTAGACCGTGCCAAAGCACGAGATTTACTGGGTATGTTTGGTTTAGTTTAAAATAATATACTCATGTAGAGACGTGTAGGTGTAGAAAGTAAAGGATAAAATTGGAATGAAAGATTTATAGGTCACCTTATATTTTAATCAGGTTAAAAAAATGTCTTTACAAATCAGTCACCTTATAAAGCATAAGTTGGACGTTCACGTAAGAGACTTATTTTATCAAATTGACTTATAGATTAGAATCGGCTGATAGTATGACTTATAAGGCGGCGTTAAGCACAACCATAAAACAGTGATAGATGTCCAACTCTTTTAACCAACCAAAAGTTGATAAACCAATTTTTATTATGAAACACACCTTTTCTTCTTCATTTGCACACGCATTTTTTTAAAATATTTTTTACAATAAAATTGAATAATATATTATTATTATTTTAATAGACATTTCATCTCACTTTGTACAATTTAAAATATCTGATCAATCGCTTATCATTTGTCGAAACGTAGATCACCATAATTATCAGCGCGTTGTGTGTTTCAATTTGACATGTAATATCATATAATTTCAATGTATTTATTATTTAATTATTTTTTATTTGATAGGCGTCAAATTATAATGACTCGAAAATAGTTGAAAAATGCATTTCAGGAATCATTTATAGATTCTGATTTCGGTGTCTTCGTTGTCCAAAAAATAAAATGCTATTAAATAATCATTTTAAGAGCAACAAATTTAACCCTAACCTTAAACAGTGTGTTATGAGTGCTAAAATAAAAGTTTTTGAATCATCGTATAAATCATAGATTCTGGTTTCGACGCCCAAAAAATTAAAGCTCTATTAAATAAGCATTATAAGAGCTACAAACTTAACTCTAGCCTTAAACAGTGTGTTAGGAGTGTTAAAATAAAAGTTTTTGAATCATGGTATCAAAATTATAGATTTTGGTTTCGATGGCTTCGCAGCCAAAACAACTAAAACTCTATTAAATAAGCATTTTAAGAGCTACAAACTCAACCCTAACCTTAAACGGTGTGTTACGACTGCTAAAATAAAAGTTTTGCAATCATTGTATTAAAATTATAAATTCTAATTTCGGCAACTTCACCGCCAAAAGAATTAAGATCCTATTAAATAAGCATTTTAAGAGCAACAAATTTAACTCTAACTTTAAACGATATGTTACGAGAGACAAAATGAAAGTTTAGGGTTGGTTCCTAAACATATTAGGCATGAATTTTAAAAAAACAAACATATTAGGCATGAAAAATATTATTTTGTAATTGATATTGCAGCGTCAAAGTCGCCGTAAAAATCTAGAATTTTATCCTATAAACCCTAAATACTAAATTTTAAAATATTTTATAAACCATAACTTTAAAATATTAGTAATATCTGTTTTGGTTAAAAACTCTTATTTAATGATAAAATCAACTATACAACAAAAATAACCTTAATTTAGGAAGAAATTGTATTTTCCAACTATTAGTTGGTCAAAATAAGGGGGACAGTTATAATTATACTTGTTTGTGTGATACCAAGATTCGAATCTTTGACTACATCTACACACCCAGTGGCGAAGTCATGATTTTGGGTAAGGGGGCACAGTTCCTGTATAAAAATAGCATGCCAATAAACTTCATAAAAATAGTTTTCATACACAATGATAAACGAAATAAGTATTAGATTTGAACAAAAATGATGTGTTTATGTTTGAAGTTACTACAAAAACAAAGATAGGATGAGATCAAATCTAAAGACAAATATCTACAAATAATACTGTCCAACTTTCCAATGCAGGAGAACATTAAGGACAACTGGTTTTGCAAAACAGGAAGTCAGGGTAACTACGCTGTCAAGGAAGGCTACTTATCAGTAATCAACAATCAAGCAGCAGTTCACACTCAAGACACAATCAACGATCTAAAATCAATTTGGAATGAGTGTATACCTGCCAAAGTTGCTATCCACATTTGGAGGATGAAGCAAGACAGATTGTCAACCAAAGAAAATCAGCATCTCCGAAACATTATACAGGATCAGCAATCACTACTATGCAATATGTGCAAGGAGCAATGTGAGACCAATAGCCATATCTTCTTTGAATGCCAGAAAGCCTCTGAAATTTGGAAGGACTTAGGCAGTGTTTGCAAATGCTTTTACTGTGGCAAAGCACTTTTCTAAAGTACTTTTTTAAAAAAGTACTTTTCCACAGCAGAAGCAGTCCCTCCTATACTTTTGAATTATGGCTTAAAACAGCTGTTGTACCGCAGAAGCAGAAGCAGAAGCAAATTTTACAAACACTCCAAAAAATAAAACAGCAGTGCAACAGCCATAAGCAGTTTGCAAAAGCTATTGCAAACACACACTTATTCGGGTGGCTGAAAGTATCAACTCAGATTCAAAACGGCCCAACTGAAGCCGCGTTCACAACATCAAAACCACCTGAAATCCGTCAGGATGTATGGAATCCCATCTGGGCCACAACAATCTGGCAAATTTGGAAGCAAAGAAATAGTCAGCAATTCACGGGTGAATCTCAGAGTAAAGAAGAAATCATCAAAACAATTCAATTTCAACTCTGGTTTTGGTACAAATTGAAGGCAAAGAAGAGAAATACCTTTTTTGCGATGGTGGAATCCTGGATTAATGACCCAAATCTTATCCTCCAAAACTTGTAATCGGCAGGAATGGCGTCCAGCAAGAAGGAAGGCGGAATTTCGGATGAGGATCCGTAAACCAGTTCGTGTACAAATCGTGTTTGGAATTATGTAAATACATGTATGTAAAAATCGTTTTATTTCAATAAAATCAAATTTCAGCTCTAAAAAAAAAATCTAGTGACAAATACAAAATGGATAATAATCCGCCAGTCTTCCCCATTTCAGTTGAAGCATTTTGAAATAGTTTTCGGTTTAGGGTTTAGAGAAAGGAAAATGTTAATTATACCCTCTAATTTAACCTCATTACTAAACTCCGTAATGTGGTAAAAATCACAATCATATTTTTTATTATTTATCTTTTAGTTATTGTTTTATATGTAATTGTAATGGTTGATACATGTGTATGTTTAGTAAGTATAGCAAATAATGGGATACAAATTCTGGATAGATCCGTGGGTCAATGGAAAATCTTTGCTAGAGCAGTTCCTTGCACTATACCTACTTGCAGCAGACAAGAGCATATATGTGCAGGATAAAGGCACTTGCATGCTAAATTGGGAATGGTATTGGCAATGGACCCGACCTTTGACAGTGCAGGAAAATACAATGCTGCAAGCTCTTCTTAGCAATCTGCAGGAAGCTCCAGCTCCAGAAGATGATCCCGATCTGTGGCAATGAAACGACTCAATCAATAAGGAATCCATAAAACTATATATTTTATTTATAAAATGCAATATATATTTTTTCATTTTTTTTTTGGATTTTTTAGATGGGCCACGTGCTCCCCCCTCATGTGGCTTCGCCAGTGCACACCCACACTCATGGGAGGCCAAAGTCTCTTGATCAGTCATTCTGAGATATTTATGTTCTCTTCCCGGAACCCTTCAATTTAAGCTAAAACTGTAAATCTTCGTGGAAGTTTGTGCCTGGCTGCCCCTTGCCGAAAGGCAAACCTTGTCGCCGCCATTCATGGGAATCAGGAAAGCATGACGGCCTTCTAACTCTGCTAAAAGGTGGAACACTGAACAAATACAAACATATTATTATTCAGATTCAAATTCAAGTTGACGCTTCAAAGACTTGAAAAGTTCAGTTTAGTTTATGTATATTGTTATTAATAAATTTCATAATATTTTCAGCCCTACTCCACAGTTTATGTTGAACCAAGATCGTTTGATTAGATGTTAAGTATGAGAGTTGGATGATTGTTGGAAGTGGGCCAATTATCCAGCCCAATTATGAAGCCCAATCCGGAGCCCAAAGAGGGAGTTGTTTCTTTGTCATACTTAGTTCAATTACATAATCACACAGTCCACTGCATCGTTGTTTTATGCACTTGGCACACTATCACTGTCCCGAGATAAAATACCGAATGATGACGAATGTCAAAGGCCCGTGATTCCTGATCGAGCCTAATTTGACATTAATATGGTTATTGGCCAAAGTGTTATACCTTGGGTCGAAACCATTTAAGGTTGGAATAGAGTGTTTGCTACACATGAGTCGAACTTGAGGTGGCCCATTTTTTACATACA
>JAOYMZ010000012.1:33005-46035 GCA_025802335.1 Pinguicula primuliflora
TATTAGGCCATTAATTTGATAAAGCCCATTGCTTCCGTGAAGAAGTTATATCTTACATTGAATGCTGCTGACTTGCCCGAATATGCCATTGGTGATGAGAAGCGGCTACTGCAAGTTTTTCTGAATGTTGTTGGTAATGCTGTAAAATTCACACAAGAGGGTGGCATCTCAATTTCAGCTTTTGTTGCAAAAGCTGATGCTTTGCGAGATCTGCGTGCCCCAGACTTTTTCCCTGTACAAAGTGATAATCACTTCTACTTACGCGTAGAGGTTCATTCGCACTTCCCTGATAACTCTTCCAAAATTTCAGCAGTGTTTGATCTTTAGCTTTTATGCTAACTCTTTCTTTTTAACATGTAGGTAAAAGATACTGGTTCAGGAATCAACTCTCAAGACATTCCCAAGCTATTCATGAAATTTATTCAGAGCCAGCCACTTGCCTCCAAAAAGTCTGGTGGTAGTGGTCTTGGTCTTGCAATTTGTAAGAGGTAATGTCTCAAGCTATTCATGTTTCTTTTCACAGTATTAATGGTTCTTTCCTATGTCCCATACCCTTCTGGTAAATACATATACGCAAGTGCTCGTGCGTTTGGTGACATAAATGTATATGATTAGGTTCGTAAATCTCATGGAAGGGCACATTTGGATTGAAAGTGAAGGTCTTGGTCGGAGTTCTACTGCTATATTCATTATTAAACTGGGGATTGCAGGACGCTCACATGAACACAAGCTCCCATTTGCCCAGAAAGGTCTGGGGAATCAAGTGAAACCGACCTTTACTGGGCTAAAAGTTGTTCTAATGGATGATAATAGGTGAGCAATGCATTCAACTACCATCTATATAGTTCCTGAGGATATCAGCGTTACATTCCAACTGTTACCTTTTGATGCTGCAGTGTCAGTCGTACGGTAACCAAGGGCCTCCTCGTACACCTAGGATGCGATGTGTTGGCTGTTTCTTCTAAAGATGAGTGTCTCAGAGTGGTTTCTCATGAAGACAAGGTTGTATTCCTGGATGTGAGCATATCGGGTTCCGATAGCTTTGAGGTTGCTCGAAGGATCCGAGAAAAGTTTTCGAAACGTTGTGATGAGCCTATGATTGTGGCCCTCACCGGCAACACGGATCCAATGATGAAAGACAATTGTCTGAGGATTGGCATGTCTGCGGTGATACTCAAGCCCGTGTCATTAGACAAAATGAGAAACGCACTTTCTGATCTCATGGAGCATGGATATATCCTCGAGTCTCAATAAGAAACCAGACAATGAGTTCTTGTTCAAGTATAAAAGTTTGGAGAACCTCCCATCATTTGTTGCTGATGGGAGGTGATTTTGCAATAAAATATGGATGCCAAAATGGAAGCAGGTGGGCGACGACGATCATGATGATGATGATAACCATACCACGGGACATGAAAACAAAATCTGAGTTGCTTTCTTCAGAGGATAGTTTTTAGGAATGCACTTTCTGCATGCAGCTAGATCAAAGCTAACTTAATCCTTACAGATTTAAAATCCTTACAACTCTGTTTTAAGTTCAACATCCGATACACTGGAATTTCATAAAGTTGCAGATATGGAAGAAAGAAAAGGAAGAATCTCTCAATTGATGCTAACTCGTTGCTTTTGACAAAGAAGAATTCAACCGATATCATCAGATCATTATCATGATGGACCTTTTTTCAATTGTAGTATCCTTCGAAATGCGATCACTTCTCCCGATTTCCTTTTTTCTCCAGAAGGGAAAAAGTTGCTTAATCCCAAGCATGCGTTATTTTTGGCAGTAACTTGTGTTATTCTTAAGAGAGGAATATATTTTACTGCTTTACATGCAATCTATGATGCTCTTTCCAATGGAGTTTCGGAGGATTCTATGCTTTTATTGTTGGGTATTTATTGTAGTGTAAAAGAAACTTTACTACAAGTAGTCGGGTGTAAAAGTTTGAGAAGATAAGGCTATTTATTAACTTGAAAACTCCAATCCCAACAAAAAAAGAGGCAGTTATGATTTATGGAAGCCATATCCACTGTCACGCAAAAAACAAAAAAAATCGAGCTGAATCGTGTCGTCTTACGTTGGCTCTCTGCTTCTCTCTTCCCCCGATGCTGTATCATAACGTTGGCTCGTGAGTGCACAAGTTTTGTATCATGTATATGTGCAAATTATAGTTTGTAATGTACTGAAACAATTGTATTCCCTAGCTCTAGCTCTTGAGTAGCAACCAGGGTAGAGAATACACCCAAGCTGAAGGCCACCTGTAGTCCTTGCCATTAAACCACTGCCACTTGTGATCGAAAAATTTGTCACCGAAAACCCTTCATAAAAATTGCATCTTTCTCATCAATCTCTATCATCGTCAACTTTCCTACCATTTCTGGAACTTTTTCACCGAATTGGGTTTTGGTTGTTAGCCCTTCCAGCTAGATTGTATGCAGAGATTGCCCGAATCTGAAAGAGAGGAAAAAAAACCCGTCGTCACTGATCTCTACAATCGTTTGGTGATCGATCATCGTTTTTCGTTTGGTGTTCGAGGGAAGAAACTGCATTTTCAGGGAATTCCTCTGCGTTATTGGAGTTCTTTTCATTTAATTGCAAAACTTTGGCCTTTGGAGTCTGTGGGGGTTTCTTGATTCTATGGCTGCGGGTGCAGAGGGATACGGTGAAGCAGCAGTGATGAAAATGGATGCCCCTGACCCTGACTCTGCTGTTCAGCCATCATCACCCAAAGGCATCTTGACCACCAGCAAAATGAACTCTGAGAATCATGATCATACCAATTCTGAGGAGTCAGGAGAAACTGCCGTTACTGATGATGCAAAGGATTCTGATTTGAATTCCAATTCGGATTCAAAATCCGAAAACCAAATGAAGGATTTTGTTAATATGTTGAAGAATCTGAAGTTAAATCCCATGGCCAAGGAGTTTGTTCCTTCCTCCCATTTTCAAGGGCCAATGAGGGCATACAATTTCGTGGCTATTAATAAAACTTTTGGAAATGATGATTTCCCCAATAACCGAAGGGTATAATTCAGTTCTTCCATGCATTAATTTTTGCATTGTTGATCTAGTGAAGGTTGAAAGTGATTTTTTTTATTTATATTTTTGCGTGGATGATCAGTTCTGATCTCTAGAATAACAAGTTTTTGCAGCTTGATACTTGATAAAAGTTCACAACCACTACGATTATGTAATTAGATTACAGAACCATCATCTGAGATTCTTTCTTGTCCATAAAATTAGCTTTTCTTTCTACTTTCTGATGGAGTATTTTGCTGTCACCGTTCATCCTTTTACATGCAAATACAGTCTTTTCTCTATTGAATCTACAATATTATTACTCACAAGCACTTGAGGAATGCATATCTAGTTGGATTAAAGGGGAAGTTATATGCAGATAAAATTGTAACAGCTCAACATTGAACATGTTCAATTTATATGCTGAATTGACTCCTTTATGCATTTATGCCAAAAGGTCACTACTGGCCATTTTCCTACTGTAACCTACTGAATGGTATCGACCCAGTTCATTGTTCTCTTTGTCAAGTAAGCCCAATTTTGGGTGCAGATTCGGCTGAATTTAAAACTAGAATGTATATATATATCTTGCATAAGTTATCTTTGTTTGTTATTGCTGAAAAATGATTTTTTTTGGCAAGACATGGTAATAGATTTGGAATTGACACATCTTATAATGCGTCTTTCATGCATTCTCCTTGTTTGTCATTAGTCATTACCCTATTTTGTCTTTCGCATGTGCCTAATGTTCTTACATACTCGGATCTGGCTAAATTTGACAAGTTAACATTCACATTTACCGGTTTTTTGATATACTAATGAGTATCCCAACACAATGTTTGATTACCTCCAAATGTTTTTTCATTCCGATAAGTATCTGCAACTGTTTTATCTGCTTGTTAACAGCTGGTTTTCAACATCAAAGTTATGTTTCTCATTTTTCTTATAATGCTTGCTCATTATGAACTTCCAGAAGAGAAATAACTACACACAGGGTAGGAAGAGAATGAACAACCGAGCATTTAGAGCTCAAAGAGATGATAGCATTAGACGTACTGTCTATGTTTCCGACATTGATCACAATGTAAGCACAGATTGGACATGGTTATTATATCCTTCTTCTCGAGGGGGATTAAAGTTGATGTGCTGCTTTTCTTGTGTCTTAATATAAGGTCACCGAGGAGCAGCTTGCAGGATTATTCAGCAGCTGTGGACCGGTAAGTTGCTGAGCTCCATGCATCGTTTCTTTCAACTGCAACTTTGAGGATATTTCAATCCTGACGGTTCCATAATTTGACCATCTCCTTATTTAATTTTCAGGTTGTTGATTGTCGGGTTTGTGGTGATCCACACTCCCGTCTTCGCTTTGCTTTTGTAGAATTTTCTGATGAGTGTACGCAACTTTTCTCCTTTTGTTCTCTCTTTCTGTTTTCTAGGATCTTATTGTGCCTCATCAGCTTAATATCAACAGATTCAGCCCGAGTTGCTCTTAGCCTGAATGGGACTGTGTTAGGTTTTTCTCCATTGAAGGTCTTGCCTTCTAAAACTGCAATACTTCCTGTGAACCCGACATTCCTTCCTCGGGTGAGAAGAAGTTTCTCAATGTATTTGAAACAAGTTTGTTAACCTCTATTCTCCCCCATTTTTGTTTCACCATCTCCTGTATTATTCTTAATTAATTTCCATTTGGGTTGCAGTCAGAGGACGAACGCGAGATGTGCGCCAGGACAGTATATTGTACGAACATTGATAAGAAGGTGTGCACATCCCATATCTTTTTTTTTTCTTTCTAATTTTGCTTCTGAATGTGTAGATTTCTGTATTCATCTTAACCAGGCAGAAAGCTCTACTTGCTCAACGATTAAATTCTTATGATAATTTTGTTTTTGAAAGGTTACTCAAGTTGATGTCAAGAACTTCTTTGAGACAAGGTGTGGAGAGGTATGCATGAAATATCCTTCACAGATTGACAGACTTTCACAAGATATGCTGGTTTCATGGTTCCTGCAAACCCAGTAAATCTTGTACTTGTAGGTTTCCCGCTTGAGGCTCTTAGGCGATCAGATGCACTCCACTCGAATTGCTTTCGTTGAATTCTTCATGGTACACAACTTATTCCGAGTGGTCAAGACAGAAAAGCTGATCAAATCTTGTTCATACAACTCTCATTCAACACTACCAATATGAAACCTCAATGAAAAAGTTTATACTTTCAAATAACATTTGCAGGCTGAAAGTGCAATAGTGGCCCTGGATTGTTGTGGCGAAATGCTAGGTTCGCAACGCATCAGGTATGCATAGGCCATCCAAGTCTTGTCCCTCATCAAACTTTCTTCTCTTCGTCGTTGTCAGGAACCATGGACTTGTTTCTGTAACTTCTCAACATTGCAGGGTGAGCCCTTCTAAGACT
Source organism: Pinguicula primuliflora (assembly GCA_025802335.1). Classification (NCBI taxonomy): domain Eukaryota; kingdom Viridiplantae; phylum Streptophyta; class Magnoliopsida; order Lamiales; family Lentibulariaceae; genus Pinguicula; species Pinguicula primuliflora. The sequence goes on from JAOYMZ010000012.1 coordinate 38,432, forward strand.
CCGGTGAGGCCACGTATCACCCGCCCTGCATAACCTGTGTTAACCAGCATGTGTTTTTGTTCTCATGGGAGAGTCTGCTTCAAACAAATTGAAGTGGTGGACATTACTTATGCCTTTATCCTCTGTTTTTCAGTTTAATGGTTCCATGTGAAGAGTAATTGAATATAACTTGTTATGACCTCTTTGTGTTGGACGAGTAATTTATTTTATTCAATCGCCTATGATAAGAATTCTAGTTTCTTATATTCTTTGACTTCCCTTCTGCTTGAATGCCGCTTAAACACTCACTTACGAGCGACCGCTTATACTCTAGGCAGCCCTGACCGGAGGTACCGGGCTTTCTAGAACAATGTTGTTACTAGATTTTGGACGATCATAGAATTTCTTATCATATGCTAAAATAATAAATACGACGCGAAATTGAAGTAATGTGCGTTTTCTCATCCTTCAAAACTCCGAACCCAATTTCTTTACGCTAGCCAAAATTGCACCAAACTGTAACTACCCTAAGAAGAAAAAGGGGGTTGCGAGAAGACAGAATTGATCAGTATCACAGGGGAGCATACTTGATCGGGTACGTGCGATGTGTCTTGTGCTATGCCCGAATTTCTAGGGGATTAGTGAATCTGAAAATGATTGATCCTTGGTTTTCGTAAGCCATTGTTGGTATTAGAGATATGGTGCATTGCATGTACAAAATCTGCTGTTTGGATGGTGTTTTCTCTCAAAGTTCATGATGGTATTGAAGAAGTCTGTGAGACTGTTTTTCGTAAATCTGCTTTAACCTTGCAGTGCATCGATTTATCTGTAATGGCATCATAGGATATGCATTGATACTTATTCTAGGAAGGAATCCCTCGAGTGATTACTATTTGGCAGCTCGCCTAAGCATTTCCCCATCATCAATGGCATCTCTGTTTCATCGACATACCAGATCTGGTTCATCTGGCATTTCGAATATGAGGAAACCACAAAATACTAAGGGAGCTGCTCAAAGGCTTGCTCAGATGATGGCTCATCAATCAGCTAATGACGAAGAGGATGAAGATGACCTCTTATATGATTTCCAAGCTGCTCCCACATCTAGCATAGGACTTGCAGGTGTAAGACAATCGAGAAACCGTTCACCATTGGTAAGAAGTTGCATGTGTAGTGAAAATCCAAGGAACTTCTTTGATTCGTGGTCGTTTTGATTGAACTGTACCAGTAGGTGTCGACTATTCTTTTCCTATGCCTGAAATTCTTATATGTTACTCTCTAGTCAGTTCGTAAATCAGTACAACAACAAGCATCTTACCGTCCCATGCCTACCCCAGGTGCCAGAGCATCTCCAGGCATTAATGCAATTGAACAACAACCTTTATCTGCTCGCACTCGAACACCGGTGGAACAACGGTCTTTCTCGATGCGCACACGGGTGCCATCTGCTTCCAAGCCTTTAGAGACACCTCCATCGCATCACTCTTCAATAGCTGACCATCCTTCCCAACGACCTGTTGAGCCTACTACTGATGTGAACTCTGTGGAACAAGAGCCTTTATTCACTCGTTCAGCAACTAGCATTCGTCAATCTAAGTCCAAGACTGCTGAATCCACTCAATCCCTTCCTGCTTATGCAAGTGGTCCTGACAAAGAAGCACAACCGCCATCAGCTTCTCCTTATGCTCATGGAGGATCAACTTCTTTCAATACTTCTGCAGAACAACCTTCATCTGCTCGTTTTGGATCAAGACTATTAACATGGTACCACCAAGTGGATCACAGTCAGTTAAGCCTGCAACATCTGGAACTCCATCTGATCCTCCATCGGATAGAAGCAATAGGGATAAGAGGTATCTGGAACTCCATCTGATCTTTTTAGTCGGGTCAGGGGTCTGATTTACTAGATCTTTAACCTCCAGGTTATCGCTAGATTTTGGTACTTTCAAATATAAAGATCCTCCCACTGGTCAGCAGTCTTCTTCTGCTTTACAGGATGAGGTACAATTTGATACAATAGATTAATGGATTCTCTAAGTCACCTCCAGAGCACGAGATTTTTGTAAATAGGCATCATTACAACCGGTGCTCTATGTTGCAGCTTGACATGCTTCAAGAAGAAAATGACAGTTTACTAGAAAAGGTGATCCATTTGGCTTCTGACTTTTTATTAACTTAGTCATTTTACCGTAGAAAAGAATATTAACATCTCAATGAAGCCTTGTATTTCAGCTCCGATTAGCGGAAGAAAGATCTGAGGAAGCAGAATCAAGAACTAGGCAGCTTGAGAAACAGGTAATCATGAGAAAGAGCTGTAACTATTTCAGCAGGACTTGTCCTATGTGCGAGCAAGTGTGTGCATGAATCATAAATTGTCCTGTTTCCTTCCAGCTTTTCCAGCTTAACCGTGTCCTCGATGATTTAGGACTTCAATTTCATTTTTTTCTCAGATTGCATCACTAGGGGAAGGTGTCTCTTTAGAAGCTCGACTTTTGAGCAGGCAAGTTATGGCTTTTGCATCTCTTTTGCTAAAGATAGTGTATTTTTTTTACCTGATTTATTTGTTCCTTGTGAACATGCAGAAAGGAAGCAGATCTCCAGAAACGAGAGGTATGTTTCGAGATCATTGCATTGTATAAGTGTAAAATTATTTTACAAAAGTTTTTTCTCTTTGCAGGCTGCTCTTAAAGTTGCAGCTGAAACCTATGGGGGAAGCAGTGAAGAGATTGCTGCCTTAAGAGTGGAAGCTGAGGTACTTAAAATCTATGGATGAGATTTTAAGTTTCTCCTTACTTTACTTGAAGGCTCTCTGGGACTACTAACTGTTATTGATGTGATATTGTGTAAAGACTGCAAGGGATGAAGCCACAGCAGCATTAGATCAGCTCCAGAATTTTGAGCAGGAAGTTCGATCACTTCGAACTGTAACAAAAAGAATGATATTAACTCGAGAAGAAATGGTATCTACCAGTTCAACATCCCTTCTCTTGATACTTCTACCATTAATTTTTCTGTATTCATCTGATTCTCAGTTATACGCCCTAGGAAGAACTTATTCTCAAGAGGTCTTGGCTTGCCCGGTCCTGGAGTTTATGCGTCCACCATGGTAGTTTCCCTCACCCGTCACCCCACCCCACCTCACCCCGAGATGTTAAGTAATAAGTTCTAGTATTTTGACTTTTACCATGTTTCTGGTACGAAAGTTTATCAGTCACTCAAACTTGCATCTTTATTACTTTTTCTTGTACAAACGAGGTTGAATTGTATTCTCGATATTGCAGGTATCCTTGGTGAGATAGCTGGACCAAGACTTCAATATTGGTCAGAATTTGCTTCCCGTCCTGTTGATATTATACTAGCAGCGGGAAAGAAAGCAAAAGATGAAAATTCATGGAGTAAGATCCCTCGAACAGTAAAATGGAAGCATACTATGAAACCAGTAGTTTTTTCAGAGGTGTTCTACCATGTTTTTTTCCCTGTCAAATTAGCAGTTAATACTGACTTGGAAGAAAGGGAGAATGCTCTATTGAACATGGACAAAATTTCCCAAAAACCCAATGTCGAAAGCATGCTTCTGGTCGAAAAAGGTCTGAGGGAGCTCACCTCACTTAAGGTTTGCGTACTTCTACCATGGTCTTTCTACTCTTTTCCACAATCATGCATGCATCATGCACAGACAGTACTACTCCACTCAGTCCTGACATGCCAAATCTTAACATCTTCGCGGTAATGTTGTCCAGAACAAACATCGTGTAGCCGTACATTGTTGTTAACACGAACTAACATGCTTGATTTTCTTTTTCCTTCTTGTTTTCTGTTAATCTTATGTATCGTGTAAAGGTAGAGGAGGCAATAGCCATAGCATTGGCGCAAAAACGTCGACCCAATATTCTAAAATCAGGCGCAATAGGTATTTTTCCTCAACACATACGCACGAATCCACAATAACAAAAATATTTGTTTTTTAACTGATGAATTCACATAACATAATGTCTGACACATCCTGTACATTTCTGTAGATGAACTGAAACTTCCCACTGAAGGGGCCAATTACCTTGAAGAATTTGGTAAGTATCTAAAAAATGTATCCCCGTTTAAGTATGAACCCCTTTTATGTCAACACACATGGATATATATCTATCTATCATCCCTTTGTTTACAGAACTGAGTCCTGAGGAATCAGAGGATGTGCTTCTCAAGCGGGTGAGATTGTGCTTCTCTATTTTTCCTTCCAAAAGCACAGACATACACACTTACCGCCTCATATTTACGTTTTTTGTTCTCCCCTCTCAGTCATGGCTGATGTATTTCTGGAGAAAAGCAAAGCTTCAAGACCTTGAACCAGACATCGCCGAGGAAAGACTGCAGTTCTGGATCAACCAGGGGAGCAAAGGGTCACCTACTTCACACGATGCAGTCGACGGTAGACACACTCCCTTACCATCGAAAAAATGCTCATTTCATTCTGTTTCATCAATTCCAGCCTTCCATTTTTACAGTAACTTTTTGTGTGTATACGTGTTGTAGTGGAGCGTGGCCTGTCTGAGCTCCGTAAGTTGGGTATCGAGACCAAGTTGTGGCAGGAATGCCGAAAGCAGATCGACTCCGATTCATGCGAGAAAACACTCAACGAAATCGAATACCAATTTTGTTCCTGATACTTAGTTTTCTATTCCTCCTCGTATTTGTAAGATGCCACATTTGTTACCTCAGTCTTCACCTCTTCAGTCCAAATGTCCAGTTCTTCTATATGGAACTAAAGGTTATCATATATTTCTAAAACTTCTTAAGGCAGAGTTACCATTTACCAAGGGGATGCGAAAAAATATCTTAGCGAGTGGCATTAATGGATTGGATGACTTTTGGCCTTGAATGAATATAGTAGTAGGGTCACCATAAGTTATTTTGGTTTGGATGAATGACATATTATATCTTGTATTTACACCTTTACTTCATTCCTAGGACATTCTCATAGTGTCCACCTTAGTAATCTCAATTTTTGTCAATATATATAATAGATATGAACTACGCTTATAAAATGTTTTGCATTAAATTAGAGTGTGCAATACCATATTTCATAATATAATTATTAATCTTTCTTAATATGTGTGATAATATTCTAGATTCGAATCGGGTGTTACTAGAGATTAAGTTGGCAAGCTAGTAACTCAAAGATCATGAGTTCAAATTTCCGACATGAGTTTGTTACATATCATATATGACTTATCAAGTATGGTTTATCTTCCTATCATGATTTCAGTAAGAACTTTCAATTTACCAACTTCTTTGGGAAATTTTTACTATTGTCTTGTCAGAATCAAAACTTTTTAAAAATGCCCTCGTACTCGCTTTCGGAGCGAGTAAGACAAGTTATTTTCTCCCGGAGCAGCGAGTAAGGCAAGTTATTTTCTCCCGGATAGTAGAGACCCTTCTCTCTCCTTGGTCTCCTCCCCAAAAATCGTGTTGAATGGATTCTCTTTCCTCACCAACTCATTTTCTCTTTCCTTGCAATCGGAGAAGAAGCTTTCCCCTGCTGCCTTTTTCTACATTGTCGCTCTCACAGCTCCTTCAACCTGGGCGACTGCCTTCAACCTCGGCGACTATTTTCCGTACCTGAGAAAGCTTGATCCCCAGGGCTCAGTTCGCCGTTTGAAGAAGTTGAGCAAGATCTTCGATGCGTTTCGCGAGAAAATCATCGACGACCATGTATGGAACAAGACGGAAAACATGGAGAATCCAGATTTCGTAGACAGCCTGATGTGAATTCTGGATTTCGGAGACGCCGGATTCGATTTCGACCGGCGACATGTCAAGGCAGTGTTACTGGTAAAATTGAAATCCAATTCTTCATCCGAACAATATCCGGTCAAATTTCACTGCACAGAATTAATGTTTACATGATATGCTATTTAGCAGGAATGGATACTTCAGGCGAAGTGAAGCTGTTCTTCATCTCCGATTGCGAAAGAGTACACAAACATTTTTTTAGCCAGTCGGAAAACAAGGCGTTTAATTGGTGAGGAAAGAGAACATTGAGATCATTAATATCCAATATTCAACCGGACTTCTGTTGATGAAAATAGGGAGAGTGAAGATTTCTAAAAGGGCATTAATATCCTTAATTGCATCATTAATTTCTTACTCGATTTGGGCGAGTAAGGAAAATATTACTCGCTCCGAAAGAGAGTAACTTGCCTTACTTGCTCTGGAAGTGAGTACGAGGCCATTTTTAAAAAGTTTTGATTCTGACAGGATAATGGTAAAATTTTTCCCCGATGCTACTGAATTTTTTTTTTTGGATGCTACTGAATTCATTTTAAAAAAACATCTATAAACGCAAATATTTTAGAAAGGTGAGAATCCATATAAGTTGTTGAATTTTTAATACAACAGCTAAAATAAGAAAAAACAATACAAACACGACATATTGAGTACATTGATGTTGAAAATATTTTAAGTTTTATATTTTTAACCTTTAACAAAAATTAACGGATATTTTTACATTTTTTTAATTTTATATAATTATTTTTACAAAAATTTACATTTTTAATATTTTATTTTTTGTTCGTTTAGAGTCCTTACACAACCCAACTCATGCCGTACCGGCTACTAATAGTTGTTCATACTGTCCATATAAATCAATATACGACCTTGAAATGCACTTAGCCATTACTTGTGCGCACCCCTAAAATTTGTCCAATCATTACTCGTCTCAAAATTACTTCAAAGCCACTCCTTAATTTTGGAATTTTCATGAATAGACTTACTGAAAATTATATACACCTTATTGATGTGAGTAGTGTTAAAAATTATTTTAAAGGTATTGCAAATCTTAGGAGAGAAAATAATATGAGAGTATGTACATTATGTACAAAAATAATTATTCTTGAAAAAACTCAAAACTAAATAACTAATATTTGAATATTTTTAGTGTAAGCAAACGAAATCTTCATCCAAAACAACTGAATCCAGACATAAATATTGTATATATGATCATCAAGCTTTCGTGAAATATTTGTAGTCCATGCACTTTAGTTCTTGATCTGGCATTTATGAGTGTCTTCCACGCAATTTGAGCTCCACTCTAATGAAATTGAATAAAAAATAACATAATAATATTAGTCGAAATTTAAAATATATCTCACCAACATAAAAAGTCATTTAAAAAACATGATGGAGAACGTAGGTGTTTAACAAATCTAGTAGTGTGTTTTACTGTTTTACATAATGGATTTCCACCGTAAAATTGTTTAATAATAGATATTGAATGTCTTTTTTTAGCAAAGTAAAGTTAATTTCATTAATTAATTGTAAAATATATACGTACAAAGCCCAATGTTCTCCTCTTCCAAATTTGAAGAACGAGAGATAGGGATGAAAATCGCGAACCCTAATAAAGGTCGCGCAAAAATTGCTGAGTTAGGCTACACAAATTCTATCATGTGACAATGAATTGCCGATCCATTCAGCAATCATATATCCCTAAAGTAAGTTTTATTTTCTGCTTATTCCCCATGTGAAATGCTATAGGTACCCCCAAACTGCGCACCCCCACACTGCGCACCCCCTCCCCGTTTGGCCAAAATATGGCCGATTTCTGGAAAATTTAGACTTGGGTTTATAGT
>JAOYMZ010000012.1:54532-76511 GCA_025802335.1 Pinguicula primuliflora
TTGATCAGATGGGTACTTCTGCTTCAAGAGTTTGATGTCGAGATAAAAGATAAGAAAGGAGTGGAGAACGTGGTGGCAGATCATTTGTCCAGATTGGAGGGAGATACAGTTGGAGTTGTGAGTCAATTTATGCATAACCCACAAAGAGACTATATGGAAGCAGCCTTAAGAATCTTGAGGTACTTGAAAGAATTCCCTGTTACTGGAGTCCTTTATGACTGACATAGACATTTAGAGATAGAAACCTATACAGATGATGATTGGGTAGGTAGCCCAGTGGATCGACGATCTACATCTGGATATTTTACCTTTGTAAGAGGTAATCTTATGACCTGGAGGAGCAAGAAGCAGAAGTGGTTGCTAGATCAAGTGCAGAGTCCGAGTTTCAAGGTATTGCTCGAGGTGTGATAGAAATTTTGTGATTGGTGAAGTTGATGACGGAGCTTGGTTATCCTCCCAAGCAGACACGTCCTTTGATGTGTGATAACAAGGCTGCGATACACATCTCTGAAAATTCAGTTCAACATGACCGAACTAAACATCCTGACCAAAACTGTGAATGATCATCACTTTATCAAGGAAAAACTTGAAGGCAAAGTCGTGACATTACCTTTTGTCCGATCAGAAGATTAGCTGGCAGACATCCTGACCAAAACTGTGAATGATCGAATATTCCATGATACTTTATTCAAGTTAGGTGCCGGTCATCACACATCAAACTTGAGAGAGAGTGTTACAAAAAGACAAAGTAAATAAATGCATAGTGTAGGATAGATGATAATGATTAATAAATGCATTCCACGTGCAAAGTCAAGGATTGATGTTTGCCATCAATGGTAGTCTCTCTCACATCTATCGTGAGGCATAAAAGTCATGGTGAGAGATTCATATCCCTTGATTTAAGGGATGGTGTAGGATTGTGTTAATTTTTCACATGTGAGAAAAGTGGAATGAACGGCTTGTATATAAGGTCTCATTCGTACATTTGAAGATATAAGAGAATTTTTTTTCATTCTTCTTCTTTGGATTAATAGATTGGACGTAGTCATGATCAACACTCGTACACAGGGGCGGACCCAATGAAGACCTAGGAGGGGCACGTGCCCCTCAATGATTGAATTCTTGAAAGGAGTAATGGTTTTGTTACTCATTTAATAACATATTTTATTGGTAGCAGTGTTTTGTGTTTTCAATCATTATTTTCATACTTATTAGCAGTTGATGAGGTTGTTATGAATTTTTGTTTGATGGGTATTAATATCAGTCATTCACCATTTATTTGGATCTCACTTGGGTTTTTTTATAGGTAATGTCGCTGAGGGAATTTGAACCCGTGACTTGTGAGTGCAATTGTCACTCCCATGACCACTAGGCCAACCCTCTTTTGACACTTGGTGTTAATACTGTAACGTGTTATCTTGTTATCGAAGAATTGATTCATCTACTTACATGCAATAGATTATCTCTGATATCCATCCGCAATATCTCGACTCCGAAACAGAATGACAGATAATTGGTTAACGACTTACTTACAAAAAAAATTAGTTAGCGACTTGTTTAGTTACTTTTATTGAAAGAGATATTTTTTGGCAAGTTAGCAATGATGTTATTATGCAGCGATATCAGACTAAAAAACCTCGTAGAGAATAATTGTAAATTTATTCATCATTAATTTGTGAATTATTTTATATTTATATTATTTAAATATTATTAATTATTAATATATATGATTAAAAATTATATATTACGAAAGGGGATCCTAACCCCCTACAAAAAATTCTGCATTCATCACTGTTCGTGCATATAGTAGTAAAAATAGAAGTATGGAAAATAAAATACAAAGTTTTATCTTTCCTCCCTTGTCCAATGATAGCTCTTTAACTCGGAATAAAATGCATCTTTCTTTATGTAAGCTCGGCTCAATGTATTTCTTAAGTCATTGAACGGAATCTAAAACGAGATGAACTCGAAGTCTTCTAGCCGAGCATCAAGCTCTTGTATTTCACACAACATAAAGTTGAATCATTATATGAATTGCTTTTCGGCCCTATATATAAGCCCAATTAATTAAATAAGTTGGACTTCGATATCTCAAAATTTCTCAATCTATAGCTGAGTCATAATTTAGAGCCCATGTCCATTCTTTTGACGTACATGGCCCTTAGCCAAAATGGTAGATGGGAGTTGTTGGATGTTAATGTAGTCTTCACATGGCTTTTGTCTCCTCAGCAATTCATTTGATTAGAATTTAGAATCAAATCATAATATTGTTTAGAAAAGGATATGATTTGTTAAACTTGATATTTGTATATGTTTGGATAATTCGGTGTTTGAAGGAATGAAGAACACAAGGATTTTACGTGGTTCACCAATTGGTTACGTCCACGGGAGGAGTGTTTTTCTCCTTCTTCTTTCTTACTCGTCGGTTTACAATATTGGCAGGGTTATATAGGATGAGGAGTGGGATTAGGGTTGATTCCCATGATCCCCTCAAATCCCTGATTAATAGGGCCACTAATAAGGATATGATTTTATACTAATCATATCCTTATTTACAATATTCAGTCTTATCCAACATGATTAAATTAATTCAAAAAATGAATTGACATAAAATAAAAGATTTGGGGTAATTTTTTGAAGAATTCAAATATTTCTTGGAAGTCAATCTGAAAGGGGTGCCTAACCTAATATTCAAATAGTTGCAACAGGCAACACTCCATTTGAATGAGTTTCAGAAGAAATTTCAAATATCAAAAGTTATTGTTCTTTTTAATGTAAAGTTGCTCTGTTTTTTAGGTGGAGGATTCAGAAATCTGTTCTGGATGGTACCAGAAGAACAACAACTGAACAGAGACTGTGGTCCAACTTCCATGTTTCCATCGCCTGCTTTGTTTTCTCTCCATCCAACCTTGTTAAATGTTTTTTTATATTCTTCTTTAAGTACAAAGTAGATTTAAACACTCAGTTAATTTAACTACACTCACTCCCGTCAAACTCATTTACGACCGTACGGAAAGACCGAAAAATTGAAAATCTGCATTTTTTTCAGTTTCATTTTTCCATTTCTTCACCCGTTTCGGCTCAACGACTGGTCCGAAAACGTATTCAGAGAATAAGATACATAGATCATCAACGGGTGCAGTGTGAAAAGGATGCATTTTAAACTGATTTATTTGTTGAAGAAGCGTTTAACTCCGAGTTTCTAGCTAATCTATGACACTATCATCACAATCGAGAGATAGATCATACATTTTCTTGTGAGATTTATATTTCGTATAATATTTACAATAGCATGAATTCATCACATTATAAGAATGAAATTGGGGAAGTGACTATTGTTAAAAAGCCTGGATAGAACCTGGGCACTTCACGATTGTTTGGTTGTTAAAAATGAGAGCGCGATAGTGACGATGGTTAAAAAGCGTGTAATCCAGGTTCTATAATAAGTATATATCCAGCCTTAAATTTCATTCATCCGTTTCAAATTTGAGGACACCCATTCCCTTAAATGTCATTATAACTCTAGTGTTGCTGCAGACAAGGTGAGAGAGATCAGAGCAAACTTCATTCACAGACTCCGTTCCATCTTCTTCTGTCCTGAAAGGTCTGTTCGTTGAAAGGTATGGCAAGTATACCTTTTTATTGTGTTGTGGAAAACGTTGTTTGAGATCTCTGCATACGGAGCCGCATATGTCTGTTTTTACTTGAAATTTTTGTTAGAGTTCCACCATTTTCTGTGGCATAATCTAGGAAAACAAGTTTGATTCTTGCTGGCCTCTTCCCCTAGGTCACCCTTTCCTTTCCTTTCAGGGAACCCAGTAATTTTGTAGAATAACTGAAGAAGAAGATGAAAAGGGATGAAATATTTGTCCAAGTTGAGGAGTATTGGAATGTTGTCGAGAGAAATAAGGCAGTATTTTGTACAGCTTCTTCACGGCTCCTTTTGCCTTTTACAGCTCCACAGCATAAGCTGTTTTTGCATTGTTTGGTAAATCAGCTTTTGCTTTGATCTACAAAAAAAAAAAAAAAAAAAAAGTGTCAATTTTGAAATTAATTCGAAGTTTAAATGTGATATAATTATTCTTGCACATTTAAAATTCCTCTCCAAAAGAATAAGTTCACCCAAACACAGCCTAAGTATCAATCAACTTAAATAGGCTTGACCTGGAGTTTTAACGAGAGTAACTCACATACACCCCACGCACGCGCACCCGAGCACCGGGCCGAACCAGTATTGGTGCCGGGGTCGTTTTTCTAACAAGGAGGTTAACATGAAAAAAACAAGTACAAACCATAAGTTCTGCTGTGAGTTGCTTTCATGAACCCTGATTACTGATGATTTCTGGCTTGTTCATGAAAATTGTGTAGAGCAAAGTTTGAGTTGCTTTCGCCACCTGCTTCATTGTTCTTTCAAGAGTACAAATGCGACGATCAAGGTACACATGACTTGCTCTCATTTGTTGTTTAGCATTTTGTTGATTGGGGTTTGTCTGTCTGTCTGTCTTCTGTGATGAATGTAGAGTTACAGAAGGACCTCAAAGGGATTCTCCTGGAGGTCCACCTAGTCACAAGACATCAAGCTGTGAGTCTGATCCACCACTACATTCTTGTGTCAACAAAGAACGGGGTCCTAAATTACAATCAGAGGGGCGATCTCCCAGGGGTGCACAATCCAATCCATCGAATCAAAAGAAACTCGGCACGCGCATTGCGGATTTGGAATCTCAACTCGGCCATGCTCAGGAGGAGCTCAAGAGCCTGAAGAACCAAATCGTCTCAACTGATGTTGCCAGGAAAGTAACACAAGATCAACCTGACAAGAAACCAAAGGAACAGGAGGAGAAGGTTCATGATGATCCTGTGGAGATCAATGAGAAGAAGCACTTCACAACGATTCGGGCCGAAATGCCTCACAAGAATGATCATGCCATGACCTATGAAACATCTGGTGATAATACCAATCAAGAAACTGATGTTTTTGAAGTACACATGGAGGAAGTGAGCTTGGAGTGTAAGAAGGGACCTGAACTGTCAGTTCATGAGGATGATTTCAAGCCTAAATCTGTCATCATGTCAGATGAATCACCAGCCACATCGAGGCCAGAGAATTTGCTGTTAAATGATGAGGCGTGCATGCTGAAGAGGCAGTTGGAAGAAAAGGATAAAGAACTTGAAGCTTTTCGTCAAGAAAATGAAAGATTAAAGAACCAACTTGATGATAAGTCAGTGAAGATGTCATCAGCTGAGTCTGAGATTGACGAACTGATTTTGAGGTTGAATAAGGTAGAGGAGGAACTGGAGGATAGCAGAAGTCACCTATCACGGATCCTCGAGAAGATGGAAACAGCTGAGAAGGCCAAGGATGGATTGGCAAACGAGATGAAAAGGCTGACTGTTCAAACCGAGCAGTGGAGAAAAGCAGCAGATGCTGGAGCATCAGTTCTTGCCCGAGGATCGGAGATGACCATCGGTCGCCGGATATCTGAGAGGTGTGGGTCGATGGGCAACATACATTATGGTTCTTCGGTTGAACGTCTTGGTGGATTTGCAGGATATGCAGGCTCACCCATTATGATGGATGACCCCCGCGATGTGTTTGGTACTGAAAAGGGGAAAGGCTCAAGTATCAAAATGTTTGGTGACCTCTTGAGGAAGAAGGGACACAAGTAAAAATCTCTACTTATTTGTGGCTAACAAACAACGTGTAAGACCTCTCGAAATTCATTGATCAACGTTTCTAAGATTTGAATCATTTAGCTTTAAATTTGAATCGAATTGTAAGATTCGAATCGTGAATCGTAAAATTTTGATAACTATGATCCACACAGCAAAAAGAAGCTCATCCAATAGCGCGAGTTAAAAGCATTTCTTGCTTATCTTGTGTTTAAGCAGCCCTTCACCCCATATCACCTAGTTACCTTAAAACCCTGCATCAAGGGGAAACGGGGAAATGAATAAGAGCTCAACGACAACAGATGGAAGTAAATTGGTGAATTTGCTCTGATGATACTCTCAAGTTTACACATAAGGACATACCTTGACTGTTTGCAATAGCTCCTTTGCCTTAGGGTCGGTATTAAAATGATCGCGCACTGGCTGAAGACAGAATGGCAAGCTCAACTAAGTACACAATAGCTACGCGCAGACTTCATCGGGAAGAAGTATCTATGACATGACAGATAAGCGGATTGGATTATATATTGCACCTGTAGTATCCGGTTAATTGCTTTTGATAGAGCTGGTTTGAGATCCCCAGGTTGCAGTTCGCCACTTTCATATTCCTTGGCCAAATCTTCAAAAAGTTTAAAGGTCCTGACAAAGAGAAAAAGAATAATGGCAAGTCCGAAATGTAACGATTTTGGAACGAAGTAGAAGGTAAGAGCTCGGTAGGGGTGGGGGGACTGAATTATAAGATGGCCTCCAAAAATACTCACATTTCACCACCATTCTCCGGTTTTCTCTGAACTGTGAATTCACTGAACCATGGGAAAATGATGTACTTTATGTACTCGAGGCATGGATTCTTTTCTACTACCTTAGGAGGGCAGAATGCTTTCTCTATCTTCAAAATAACTTCAGCCTGAAAAAGACATCATGTCATACTGATACCAGGTACAGGACAAATATTTCATGCATATAGTTCGGACTTCGGAACCAATAGCTTAACATTCATTCAACCAAGGTTGTAAAATTGGAATTAGAATAGTGAATCGAAATGATCCATTTTTGAATCATGAAACGAATCGTGAATCGAACTGATCCATTTTTTAATCATGAAACGAATCGTGAATCGAAATGATCCATTTTTGAATATCCTACAGATTCAGTCATAGTAAAATATACTAAAATAAATATTTTAAAATAAAAATATTATAAATAAATAATTATTAAAGTTTAACACTGACATTCGAATCGTGAATCGTAAGATCCGAATCCCGAATTGTACCCAAATCGTGGGCACAAATAATTCATATGCAAGATTCAAATCGGTGAGATATAGAACCGAGTGGAATCCTAAGATACGAAATGTGAATAGTAGGATTTCGATAACAGAGCATTCAACAAAATACGATAAGCATAGGAATCAGATAATACCTCTTCATCCTCCATGAAGATGGAAGAAGATGGGTCGCTCTTTGACATCTTCTCCTGTCCTTCCTGCAACCCAGGGAGCATATCTGCATTTGACAATAGAAGAAAATGTTAGAACAAGTTGCTAGAAGAAAATGTTAGAACAAGTTGCCAGAAGAAAATAACAATGGAAGTCTTGCGATGGATAGCTTACGATGAGACAATATTATAGGCTTGTTTTTCCGTTTGATGTCAACACAGTATTCCCTGGCAAGGACATTCACTTTGCGCTGGTCCATGCCCAACTGGCAGATATCAGCCTGTTTGACGAAGCACCAATAATTATATAAATCATATATAAATTAATGAATTATTAAAATACATGGAAGTTTTTTATGGATAAGTAAATACATGGAAGTTAAAAGATGCAATGTCCATCCCCGACAAGGTAAAATGAGATTAGTCAATAAATGTAATGTGAAAGAGTTTCTACATTGACTTTCACGTGATAGAGTTGCTCAATAAACTGTTTATGTGAAAGGGTTGCTCAATAACTATAATCACCTTAAGAAAAAAGATATCAGCACATTGCATGCATGGGTAGAAAATTTGAGCTGCGGTCAGCTCGTCCTGCTCCGAGCGACCCATAATCTGACAACACCTAAGAATGTACAAACAACTCAGATATAAGATTCCATCGATAATTACAAGTTATATATGAAAAGGACAAATAATATTCATATACCTCAATATCCTTGGAAGATTGTTCCTTCTTGCTATATCCATTACAAGAGGCCAGTACTCATCAGCCCTACTGTTGATCTCTTTAGAAGACCATAGAAATTCCACTTCGCCTCCATCAATATTCATTCCGACAGCTCTCCATATCTCAATCAAGTATTCTCCTATGACTTTAATTTTGTTCAAGTCACCACCCATTTTGTTGTTAAGCTGCGCAAACCAATCAGCAATCCAGATCTTCATACTGCAGCCAGCAGAAGTCAGCTTATTGACATTGATTGCCTTCATAACTCCCTATGCAAAGGTACACTATCAGAGACCATCACAAAGCACCAAAACAATTCAAGTTGATAGTCGGAATTGTTTCCGATTCACCAAGGTAGGAAGATACATTTTTTTTATGCAGATAACATAATTCTTGCATGAAAGTACTAAAAAGGTCAGAGAACATAAAGAACAGCGCCTTCTTAGTTACGCTAGGAAACCATATCTTTTCACTTGAAAGAAAAGGCAGAGATGGCTGGCCTAAAAAACAGAATTTCTTATAAAAGCAATGAAACGGAGAACGTTGAGCCAAAGAGAGAATAAATTTTATACGAATGCAACCAATTCAAACAAGCTGAAGTCGCAAATTAAACGAACTACACTTTACTGTGTGATCAATATTAAAAAAAAATGAAAAGTAATCAACCTGAGCAATGTGCATTCTTCCGGAGGGCTCGAATCCGTCATAGCAAATGGGAGAAATTTTGTTAGCAAGTAACCTCACTAACTCATCCTCCTGAATGCACTCTTCCCCAATGCTCCGTATTAGGTCGAACCTCGTACCTCTTCCCCAATGCTCCCCAAGCAAAGTAGCACAAATGAGAAGGATGACGTGGAAAAAAGGGATGACGTGTATCATAATCAAACAGGATACAAACATAGAAAATTCATTTACTTGTGTTGAGGAGAAATTGAT
Organism: Pinguicula primuliflora; assembly: GCA_025802335.1. Classification (NCBI taxonomy): domain Eukaryota; kingdom Viridiplantae; phylum Streptophyta; class Magnoliopsida; order Lamiales; family Lentibulariaceae; genus Pinguicula; species Pinguicula primuliflora. Next base: position 63,306 of record JAOYMZ010000012.1, read on the forward strand.
AGGGATTCCATCGGTTGAGAAAGAGGAATCTTGTTGGAGATCCTCTCTACTTTATAATTCTGCATTATCGGGTAACAGGAAATGAATAGGAGCTCAAAGACAGGACCTCACTTCCCAAAATGAATGGGTGAATTTTCTCTGATACTCATTTACGTATAAGGACATACCTTCACTTTTTTCAATAAGTCCTTCAACTTTGGGTTACTATTAAAATGATTGCGCACTGGCTGAAGACAGAATGGCAAGCTCAAATAAGTACAAATTTGATAAGCGTAGACTTATCAGGAAGTAATATCTCAGCATGACAGATAAGCAGATTGGAACATATAATTTACCTGTAGTATCCGGTTAATTGCTTTTGATAGAGCTGGTTTCAGATCCCCAGGATGCAGCTCGCCACTTTCATAATCCTTAGCTAAGTCTTCAAAGTTTTTAAAGATCCTGCCGACGAGAAACAAAATAATAACAGATCAGTGTCTACAGATCAGGAATGTAAATGACTTTGGAACTAAGTAGAAGGTAAAAGCTCAGTAGGGTGGGGGTTAAGTTATAAGATTCCCACCATCCACCCCCACGAAGAAACTCACTTTTTACCACCATTCTCTGGTTTTCTCTCAACTGTAAATTCATTGAACCAAGGGAAAATGATGTACTTAATGTACTCAAGGCATGGATTCTTTCCTACTACATTAGGAGGACAGAATGCTTTCTTTATCTTCGAATTCACTTCAGCCTGAAAAAGTCATTGTTTATCATACTGATACCAGCTAACCCTTTCATGCATAGAGGTCAAAAAATAGCTAATCCATTCAACAAACTGTTATAAGCATCGGAATCAGAAAATACCTCTTCATCGTCCATATAGATGGAAGAAGATGGGTCGCCCGTTGACATCTTCTCCTGTCCTTCCTGTAACCCAGGGAGCATATCTGCATAGGAAAATAAAAGAAAATCTTAAACCAAGTAGCCAGAAGAATATATCAATGGGACTCTTGGCAATGGATAGCTTACGATGAGACAATATTATAGGCTTGTTTTTCCGTTTGATGTCATCACAGTATTCCCTGGCGAGGACATTCACTTCACGTTGGTCCATGCCCATCTGGCAGATATCAGCCTGCTTAATGAAGCACCAATAATGATATAGATCATACATAATTGAGCAAATTATTAAAAGATACGGAAGTTAAAAGATGCCATTACAATGTCCAATCCAGACAAAGTAAAATGAGGTTGCTCAATTACTGTAATGTGGAAGAGTTGCTTAATTTAAAATCACCTTAAGAAACAAAATATCAGCACACTGCATGCATATATAGAAAATTTGAGCAGCAGTTAACTCATCCTGCTCCGAGCGCCCCATAACCTTACAGCACCTAAAAGGTCCAAAAACACAGAAATAAGATTCCATCAATGATTACAAATTATATATGAAAAGGATAAAAAATTTACACATACCTCAATATCCTTGGAAGTTTGTTCTTCCTTGCTATATCCATTACAAGAGGCCAGTACTCATCAGCCCTATTGTTGATCTCTTTAGAAGACCATAGAAATTCAACTTGTCCTCCTTCATTATTCATCCCAACAGCTTTCCATATCTCAATCATATATTCTCCTATGACTTCAATTTTGTTTAAGTCACCACCCATTTTGTTGTTAAGAAGCGCAAACCAATCAGCAATCCAGATTTTCACTTTGCAGCCAGCAGATGTCAGCTTCTTGACATTGATTGCCTTCATAACTCCCTATGCACAGGTACACTATTAGAGACTACATAGCAAAGCACCAAAACAATTCAAGTTTGATAGTTGAAAACGTTTTATATTCACAAAGGTAAGAAGATATACAAATATTTTATGATGGATAACATAAATCCTTGCATGAAGTCTCAAAAGGGTTAAAGAGCGTCAACAACAGTTTATCCTTATTCCTTAATTATGGTAAGAAGCATATCCTTTCACTTGAAAGAAAAGGCAGAGATGGCTGACAAAAAAGGATAATTTCTTTCAAATGCAACAAAACATGGAAGCTTGAGCCAAAAGAGACAAAATTTTATTCGAATACAACCAATTCAAACAATATTATCTTGCAACAGGATCAAAAAAACTAAACTTCAATGAGTGATGTAAAATAAAAAAGTAATCAACCTGAGCAATGTGCATTCTCCCGGACGGCTCAAATCCATCATAGCAAATGGGCTGAATTTCATTAGCAAGTAACCTCTCTAACTCATCCTCCTGAATGCAGTCTTCACCCTGAATGCACTCTTCCTCGATGCTCCGTATTAGATCAGACATCTCTTTGAGGCTCATACTGCAACCCCAAATGTCAAGCAGAGTAGTACAAATGAGAAGGATGAGGTGCATCATAATCAAACAGGATATTGCATCAAATTCAATTACATGGTTTGAGGAGAAATGGATATGGATTCCAACGGTTGAGAAGGAGGCATTTTGTCACTGATTTGGCTTTCATCAGCCATTGAAATTTGGCTGAAATGCAAGAACGGAAGCTGGCAGGTAGAAATTGGATGTCAGCCTGTAAATCCCGAAAGAAAATCAACTGAACTTTAGAACATATCTTACACTACAAAACGTCAAAAATCAACTGAAAAATATAACAGCAAATCTCTTGACGTTAGCTTACAATACAAAAAATTCAAATGAAAAAAATAATTGCAACGAATTAACAATTTTATTGAGTAATGACTGTTCTTTTGACATGAAAGCTTTTGAATTGCCAATTTGGGAACGAACATAATTATCCTCAAGCAACTAGATTACCTAAACAGCAACTCAATTTGAAAATCAAGAACATTAATACATGAAAATTAAGTGCTGAAGGAAATCAAATTTCAATTTTTTCAAACACAGAACCCAAAAAATGGAACAACAGCATAAGATAAAGCACATAGAAATAAATAATAAAGAAAAAACAGAAGGATCAAGTAGCATACCCAAAATATGTGTTAATCTGGACAAACCTGAACAGCACATAATTTACATCATCCTCATGACTAACCAAAACGGAATTGGGAGTATACAGTCAGCTCCTCAATTTCTAAGACCCAAAATAAATTTCACGGACATTAACCCTAATTTCAAAATCCACGAAGCAGAAACATCTACCTTCTTGCGGCTCGGCTGTTGCCGGCGATGGAGTTAGTTACGCAGTGGTCGGAGTCGAACCGGTCCTGTCAGTGTCAGACGAAAAGAAAGGGGTGAATAAGATGGGCCCCTGATGAGAAGCCCATTAATGAACAAACGGTATCTAGGCCCAAAACAAACGATTTTCGACTTATGTTGTTGTTTTTTGTCGTAAGACTGACGGTTTGGTAAGTCGTTGCACAGCGATAGAGACGGACCTGCTCAGTTGAGTCAACATTGTGACCAACATTTCAGCCGTAAGGACAGAAGTTCTCCAATCGAAAATGATACGAGGCACTACCTTTTTGGGTACTCCCTGCGTATCCCCCTCTGTTTTCGGCTTTTTTTTGTCGTTTAGTTTTAGGGTTTATTGGGTTTAGTCCTAGGATTTATTGGGTTTAATTATTGGGTTTAGGGGATAGGGTTTTAGATTTTTTTCGACGGCAAAGCCGCCATAATATTAATTCTAAAATTATAAATTTGTAAGATTCATACATTTTTACAATTTATACCACCAAAAAGGGCTATTTTGGAAGGGGTGCGCAGGGGGTGTCCCCAAATGGGGGTGCCGCATATCACTACTCGTTCTCCAATATGGCAGATTTGCTCACTGAACTCAGATAGTCAGATTCATTCACACTCATCCAAACCAAACCAAACCAAATCAAATATTAAAGGGGAGTACAATTTCATTTCGTGCATATAATTTTCGAATAATGCTACTTGTATCCTCAACTTTGACACATTTTCATAAACTCCGTTATATGGCTCCCATCACAACCACACACTTTTTGCATAGCCAATTACTATTATAATATTTTGTGCAAACTGCAAACACACTTTTTATAACAGTATTGGTAAATTGTAATACATGGAATTGAGGTCAGACCAAACACTCTTCTTGAAATCATCATGTGCTGACTGATTAACTTGTATTCATGTGTATCACATTTGATTATGATATTGTCATGATTCCTATGACCACATGCTCTTCAGTATTCACAGTATTGAAGTATTGGACAAAGTGAAATGAAATTTGAAGAACTTAACTATTTTTTGTTTTAATTATTAATGTATTTTAATTTCAATATAAGCATCTATGTATCAAACAACTATCTCAATGAGAACAATTGTGTATCATCCCCAAAAGTATATGGATCTAGGCTTCACCCCCATGAATCCTAATATTCTACTCGACATCGATAATCAGTCATAACAAAAACCATGCCGCCATACTATTATCCACAAGCACTCATCCATCATTCACTTTCCTATACGCCACACTATTCTCCCACCAATCACGGCAGACAGGTCACCATATTGGTATGAAGATCATTATTATTTCAGGGACTACAGACTACAGGTGTCAAACCGGCGGTGCAGTTTGGTGGTCCAAAAAAATCCGGACCATAGTGTTCGCGGTTACCGCCAAGCCGCAAACATTTTTTTGATACAGTACAACGTGTCGCAGTCTTATTGGTTCAAAAAAATTGATTTTTTTTATTTTTTTTAAAAAGTTATTTTTGATACGTGTCATTGCCACATTGGTTTCCAAATTTTTTTGAAAAAATTAGAATTTTTAATTTAACACGACCCAAATCCCAGATGTGATCCGGGTTGAGTCACGGTCCACCGAACAATGAAATCACGGACCGCGTGATTTTAAACCACACGGTCCAAATGCAGGCAATTTGGACCGCACCCATTTTGTCCGGCCATTTTCACCTATACTACTGACCATTTCGTGGGGAACCTAGGTATAAGTACCAGTTACATAGAAAGGCATCACAAGCTCAACAATTCTGACACGGCACAGATTTTCCATATGGGCCGGGACAACCATACCAGAGGGAACCAGAATACTAGTTAGTACGACCGGACACCACATCGCAAAGAGCCAAAATATAGCTACCCGCCGCTGCAACGGGAGGTGCCCCATGGATCTCCAAGGCCACAAAGTCCACAAACCACATGGTTAGGGAACAAGGTCGTCCTCCAAGAAGTTTCAAAATTGAATCAGCAATTATCCATAAAAAATGCAGCATCGGTGCAATAAGAGTTGAAACAGATCTGCACGACACAAAAATAATGGATATAGTCAAAAAGCTCGCTTCCGATATACTAGCCATGCCCATACCGGCAACAAACTACAAAGCATCAGAGCAACTAGCAGAACTTTGGTGCACTGTTTGATGTTATCAGCATTTGCAAATACGGCGTGGTACAACAATACAACAATCGAGCAGATCTCAATTCTCATAGCGGCAGCATTACAATGGACAAGAGAACAAAGCACAGCAGGAAAAAGATTGAAGAAACTTCAAAACTTATCCAACTGTGTACTGAGATGTTAACCTCCAGCAACGACGAACAAACTAGCAACACAAACTGAGAAAAAAAAACGTTTTCCACAAACTAGTAACCAACTCTTTTACTTAACATTCTGGTCCCCTTCCTCGAGCATCACTTGTTCTTCCTTCTTGTGAGCCACATCATAAGTCGCATGGACACCAGCCAACACATAGTAAACCAGCATAACAGCACTGCACACCACGAACCGCCATACTGCCACGACTCCGAGCGATCCCAACAGGAAAATGTTCACAAAGATGGACATGGAAGGCAGCCATGGAACAAGGGGAACGCCCCATACGGTTGGAGCTCTATGTTTCGAAGTCAATGCCATTCCGGAAGTCCCCAAAGCCCAAAGCCCTCCACAGATCGAGTACCCTACAGGACCCCGGTTGTTCGAAGTCCATAGAACCGTGATTCCAAGAGAGGAACCGAAAATTACAAGCATGGATGATACGAACTTGATAACATCACTTCTTGGGGTGACATCCTTAACATAGTACCTCCTGGTTAATAATGCAACAGCCATGAGCATGAAAATGAAGAGTGTGCTGAATGAAAACACACTGGACAAAACATCTAGGCTCGAGAACAGTGCAATGACGCAGCTGAAGGAGGTGACAAAAAGGGTTGCATAGACTGGGGTTCTCGTCTTTGGATGAACTAAAGCAAAAAAGGGTGGTATCATATGTGTTCTTGCTATCTGAGTTGTGTATCGAGCCACTCCCATGGAACCGACCAGCAAACTAGTAGTCATGCCCTTTAGAGCAACAACACTGACCAAATATTTTGCCCACTTCATACCAATTTGACTGAAAACAACAGAATAAGCTGCATTGACGTCCACTTGATCATACTTCACCATAATTGCCAAGGCCAATGACATCAAGCAATACACCATGGTGATCAAAGACATGGAACCGATCAAACCAATGGGTATGTCCCTTGAAGGATTTTTAACTTCTTCAGCCATATTAGCCACCATATCAAAACCAGTATACGACCAGAAAACTACAGCAGCGGCAGTAAATGTCCCTTCAGCACCATATGGGAAGAAAGGAATCAGATTCTCGCTCTTTCCATGAATAAACCCAACAATTATAATAAACACAATCACAGCAGCACTAAAAATAGAGCTAATCCAATTCAGCACCGAGGTAACCTTTGTTCCACTCACCGCAATCCCATTGGCAACTACCAGAACTACCACGGCCAATGGATCCAGCATATTAAACCCATGAGCTAAAGAAGCAACTTTAATCCTCAGAAAATCCGGGTCACTGCTAATCATACTCGCAAGATAAGAAGTCCAAGAACGCCCCAACCCGGCCGACCCGAGAAGTGCCTCCAGCAAAATATTCCCAGCAGCAATAAACGCAACAAAATCCCCCAATTCCACTCTAAGAAAAGAGAAAGACCCCCCAGCAACCGGAATCTCGACAGCAAATTCAGTATAACACATCACAGACAGTAAAGCCGAGAACCCCGAAATAGCATAAGAGAGTACAATCGATGGTCCGGCATGGTCGTGTACTTCGAGTCCAGTGATGTTGAATATTCCCGAGCCGACGACGGAGCCGAATCCGAGCCAGATGAGGTCCCACCACGTCAGACACCTACTCATCTCATTCTCGGACTGCTTCTTGCACTCAACCAGCTCAATGTCATCGGAGGAGCGGTCGAGGAGTCGGTCCTTGAGACGGTGTGGAGTCTTGGAGAGCGCGAAGAGGTATGTCTTGAAATTTACGAAAGTGGGTTCCGGGAAAAAATCTTCCTTTCTGAAACGCCAGTAGGATTTACGGGCGGCGGAGGCGCCTGAGGCATCCATTGTCGTCGCGGGAGAAAGGGGAAGTGTGAGGTCTGATGAGGGATCCGAATAAGTAGTAGTTTTACTCGAAAAACCCATTGATTGATCATAGGAATCCGAATTCAAAGGGTGAAAGGAAAGAGAATCGTGGGGGATTGGGGGATTCTGGCGGAGCAATCCCCAATCCGAATCAGGAATCTACGGACGTAGAGAAATAGCGGCGTCGTGTACCTGGACATGTTTACGAAGACATTTGAGCTGTCGGTCAAAATGCTGTTACCCAAAACCAATTAGAACTCTACTCTATATTCTTATTACATTTATTGGGAATATTTAATCTAGATTATACAAAAGATTTAGAGTTGTTTATACACTTATTTTTTATATTAATTTTTTTATTCTTATTTTTTTTTTTTCATATTATGTCAAAATAATGAGTAATTAAAAACTCAATTTCTTCTCCTATTTATCATTTTTTTTAAAAGATTTATTTTTTTCTTCTACTTCTAAATGATAATTTTATAAATAAATCAAAGTTATCTTATAAAATTTAACTAGAAATACTATTTAATCAACTTAAAATTTTGATAACAAACACTTTTCCATAGATTTTTTAATTTTTCCATAGTGTTACCAAAACAATCAAAAATTAAAAATTAAAAGGAGAATCAGAATCAAAAGGAGAAGTAAAAGGATAAGCAAAATGATAAATCAACTATGAATACAAAACAGGCACTTAACAGGTTTTTTAGGTGCAGAGCACTTCTGTCCCGAGCACCTTTTCTTAGGTACTTAAAGTATTTCCTATCCGTCGGACATCCGATTGCCAGGATGAGGATGAAATTGTCACTTAATTTTAAAAGTCATTGATCTTTGACCGGATCATACCCACATTTTAACTTTAAAAAAAAGGAAAATATTTTTCTAACGGTAGTCTGTAACAATGGACCCTCCATTCGAAAAAATTGTAGTCTGTAACCGTTGATCCTCCACTCTCAAAACCCAATAATGCTACACATATTAAGTGATTTTATACATAATTAATTATTAATGATGAAATGATGTCGTTTTGGCTTGTATTAAGTTAAAACGACGTCATTTTAACTTAAGTGTACAATATTAAACATCAAAACAACGTTGTTTTAATATACACTAGTTACTGCCCGTGGCTGAAGCCACTGATGTGTAAAATTACCGGTGTGTGGAATTACTATCGCTGAAACGGTGTCGAAACCATATCAAATCACATCTCAAATCAAACCTCGCGACATGCTGATTATTATGGTGTAGTCCGTTTCGACAAACAATAACCGATTCGCCACATATATCCGATTGTAAAAAATGTATGAGAGAGAAAACTAAATATAATAAAATATGAATTAAAAAGAGAAAAAAAAGGAAAAAAGACTTATCCGTGCTAAATTGTATCTCATCCGCTGATGTGTCGCTCTCTCATTGATCACGCTAACATGGTCTGAAATTTTGACATACTATCTTAATATATGAATATTTAATTAAGCATAAAATTAGGAAATATACCGAGCATTATTCAATTAAATACAATAATGCTGCACATACTACCTGACATACTCTCATAAATTTATTATGTGCACAACCCCACAACTTATTCCGCAAGTCCGCTTGTGGTAGGTACCGGTTTTTTGGTCGGAGCGACCGACCTGGCTAATTCCGAGAAGCAGAACAGCAGATGGATTATAAAGCTGAAGCCCAGAAATTGATTCGGAATTGTAATCTGCCGAGTTCGGGAGGTATGCATTAAAGCCAAACAAAAAGATTTTTAATTTCATATTCTTTGAACTTTGAAATGGACTGATTTGGCTTTGGTGCAACATTGATGTTTTGCAATTTCACAAGTGATATTTTTATCCCTTGTTAACTGGTCGTTGCACGAATTTATTAACGGTAAAAATGTTGGCAGGTCGAGGGAAACGATGAGTTGTAAAAGTTACTGATGATGAATTTTTCACGTCTTGGATGTTTCTCGTGGTGCAGCACGACTGCAGTTGTGTGTGGTTTGGCTAGGGTAGGGCTTTCAATTTATATAATTCCGCACAACTGTTGTGTGTGGTTCGGCTAGGATTTGCAGATTATATAATTGCGCACAACTGCAGGTGTGTAGTGCCTGTGTTGAGCTTCTATGAACTTCATTTGTCTCATGATTAATCCCGCCAATTTTTAGCTCATTGCTCTGTGTTTTCGTTCTTTACATCAGCTTATTGATGGTATAGAAATGTTTCCAGTCAGGTATAGGAATTGGATTGCATATCTGTATTTCCATAATCAAAAGAATAAACTTGCACTTTATTATTTGATATTTGTAACAGAAAAGTTATAACATGTAGTGATTGATATGCAACGCATTTTTCTGGTCATTCGTCGCCAATCAGTTTGATGATTGATGCTGATCACTCGACTTGGATGTTGATCCTGCATTTTCCAGAGCTTGATGATTGGTTTTAGGTGATCTCATATTCGAGCCTATTGCTTCAATCTCCTGCTTCTTGATTTCTTCTTCAATATGTACATCATCATCAATCAGGACAACCGTATGTGTTCCATGGGGGCCGGGCACTATGGCTTCCTGGACTTTGACATGCTCGTCAACTTTAATTATATCTGTTTCTTGCACAATTCTCTTCTTTTTCTTTTTGATGCAGCAGAAAAGCGCAACTGCAAGAAATGCTAGAAAGAACACCCCACCAATTGATACGAAGACGATAATGATGACCGAAGCATGATGTCCCGGAGGAGATGGAGGTGGCGATGGAATGATATGAGGAGGTGGAGGTGGAGATGGAATGGTATGAGGAGGTGGAGGTGGAGATGGAATGGTATGAGGAGGTGGAGGTGAGATAAGATGAGGTGGTGGTGGTGGAGGTGAGATAGGATGAGCTGGTGGTGGTGGAGGTGAGACCTGGTTTGCCGACGGAGGAGGACTGGTGAAATGGTGTGCTGGTGGTGCCGCTGTTGGGAATGGTGGAGGCAGTGGGGGAGGTGCTGGGAAGTAATGAGGCGGCGCTGAAGGGAAATATGGAAATTTTTCGAAACTTTGTGGTGGAGCCATTCTGAGTTTAGACTTTTGGTTATTCTGGAGCAAATTGTGTGGGATTGTTGTTGAATCTGTGGCCTTTTATGGGGCTCTGTGTATGCTTTGTGCTTCACATTGTCTGTAACTTGACTCCTTTGTTTCTTAGTAGTCATTGGTTGCATTAGAGTTTACTCTTTCTGGGTAGTCATTTTTATGAGCTGGAGCTCAACCATTACCATCTTCTAATCATCTTCTCGTATACCCTTTTAGTGGTTCTGTTCTCATACGGAAGCTGTTCTTCTTCTCGTTAGAAAATTGAAACTTCGTATGTTCCAAGTCGAGCAGTAGGGAAATTTCTTATTCTGTCTTCTCAACCCAAATATTTTTCGATGCAAATTGATTTGGATTATTAAATTTGAATCCAACAAAAATCTGATTAAAAATAAGAGATCTAAGCATCAGGATATCATGTTATTGCGGGTTTATGGATTGTCCGGTTAACCAGTATGCGTTTAACTCCGCAACTAACACATGATATTGAGCTTTGCTACCCGTATGAGGTTATAGGGTCAACACTAAATGATTAATTATGAAGTGAGAGCTAAATATTCCTGTCTCAAATGACTTTGAATCTTGTATTTGCCTGAGTTTGATCTAGGTGACTTTGGATTGAAATTTTGGGTTTCCGGTTCGTTTTGTCTTATGAAGTATTGTTTTGGATGAATATGCAAGGTAAATGTTGATGTAGTCTGTTCGCCGTTGTGTTTGGGCATGAAGAATGACTTTGTTATTTTCTGTTTGTGAATTCAATTCTGTTTTTGAAGTGTAGATGTGGTACTCAGGATTTGTTGCATTATTTTTTGTTAAGCTTAACTTCCGCTTGTTTACATGTTGTGATTTGTTGAACTATTGATATAATGATATGGTGCGTTAAAGATCAAATATACGAGAAGGAAATATCTGTCATTAACCGTTCATTTAACTGTTATATCGTGCATAATCAAATTAGAAGTAAACGCACGAGACCTAAACTATCGTAGTCAAAATCAAACGACAAAACAAATTTACAACATAAGATGTTAATATAATGTTATTCTCGTAATTTGAATTAAACGAGAGTTCATAACTAAATCGAACTTTTGTTTGGTGGTATTATTCGTATATGATGAAATTTCAGAGGTTTTGTAAAAAATAATTTGTATATTTCTTGCTGCATGTAAAGTAATGTAAAAAGCTATAGCTTATGCTGAGACTGAGATCTCATAATGCTTTTTTTTGGGGGTAGATTGAAATCTCATAATGCTGATATTAATGGAACCCTATATGCTACCGATTTATGGACAAATTTTGTTTTCTATCACAAAGTCATCTACGTTGATCTCCAAATCATTGTCAAGTTAAGGATCAGTTAGTATGGTGGAAGAGATGTTATTTTTGTGTTAAAATATTTATGAATGCAAATAACGTGCTTATTGATCCAACGATCTACTTATTTGTGGTGGACAACGAAATGTAATTTACTGATGAGCATAAATATCTGAAGACTATGACATTCGATGAATTTTATTATTGGGAAATTCTGTGGAAACATTTAGTTTGAAATTGATATTGTTGTATTGACTTTTACTTAATAAATTGTTTAGTAAATTGAGTTCATTGATACAAATGCTTAATAAACTATACATCCAATAAAAAATACAATCACTTTAACCATAAAAGCCACCGGGGTAAATTTTTGGAGGTGGTTTCTTCTACAAAAAAAAAAATATAAGGTTATGATTAGATATATATTAATTTAATGAAATTAATACTTACTCTGCGTTCTCTTATTAGTTTTCCCGCGCCCATTTCGTTCATTCTTCTCTCATTTCCTTCTTGGGGACCTGGCCTCACCCTTTGTCGTCGAAGAAGGAAATGCGTTAGCGTGAAAGGTGACACAGGTACCTCATACCGTGGAGCCTGCAGGTAGAATGACATCTCATATGTTCTGTACTTGTGTTGGTGGTTTTGGAATGGTAATATTGGTGTTGATTTTATAGCATAAATTCCAACCGTGGGAAAAGCAGGCATCATATTTCGCCCAACCTTCGCAAAGCTGGAATATTTTTCCCACCAAAATATCTATATCCCTACCTTCTCAAAGTCGAGATACATTAACAATGATAATTAATCATGTTAATTACATCTGGCCATCGTAGAAGCGGGATTAAGAATTTCGTCCATCCCAAGGCCGGGCTTAAATTTCGTCCTAGGAAAGAGTGGGCAATTGCAAATTAAAAAAAATTGCCGTGATTTACCTTTAACTACTATTCATTTTATTTTAGAAAAATAATTCATACATTTAATATGGTTACATCAAATTTAGTGTACGAATCTGAACAGATAAAAAATTAACGAAAACTATTCATATACAAACAGTCAGAGAATGATGAATTCATTATAAAATTGCTATTTCCCGCGTAAAAGTGTTCACACAATTTTAACTTAGACCAAAAATCAGGTAGCGTTTATTTTATTTTTCCGCCCGCCGACCACCGGTCCGTCGCCGCTGGTTCTTCATCCTGCACTCAGTTTATGAGGCAACGGATGGAACGATGATATCGATTTCGTATTTCGTTAATCCAGTCTGCCCATTTTCTCTCATTTCACCGGCTCTGCTTGCAAGGTTCAGTTTTTCCATCCATTTCCATCAATTTGCTCCGCGGGCAAAACCTCCTCGGATCGAGGATCAGCAGAGCTATGAAGATCTTCTCAACTACAAAGATTGGCTAAGCCAGCCTGAGGTAGTAAGGATTTTCCAAAACCTCAAGGACCCAAATTTGGCGCTCCCGCTCTTCAATCAGTTCTCA
>JAOYMZ010000012.1:81526-108846 GCA_025802335.1 Pinguicula primuliflora
TTTCTTCTCAAACCAATGTGGGACAAAAGTCTCTTCAACTTCTTCATTGAATGCCTTTCAAGACATTTCTCCAACAGAGATAAAAAAATATAATACTTTCGGGGAGATGTCATCATTATTTGGGAAGAATGCAACTAATAAAATTGAAATTTGTTATATTTTGGTCCACTCACATACATACATATGCATGTACCACACTCCCACTCTCTCCTATTTGCATATAATACATTGTAAAATTAGGATTAAAGTTCTAATTAGAGTAACACATTTTCTTATATTTACATCTTTGGTACACATTCATATAAACCAGATTACCCGAGTGGTTGGATTTGCTAAAGTCTGAATAATTATGTACTGCGTACTTTTCATCTTGCCTAATTAATATAATAAGCTTTGGTGCGTCACGTTCGTGCCAAAACCTATTATCCTAATGCCGATCGCCATCCAGTGTAGACTTTGTCAACTAATATATATATCTATGTATTTTGTAAGGTTTGACATGATAAATAAATGTCATAGAATAGAGGTGCAGGGAAGGACAGAAAACATTAATATATGGTCCAAGTGGAGGAGCCGGACTCCATATTTATGGTAAACATTGGAGTGGGCTTATAATTTATAGTTTTATTTGTTAAAAACCAACTTAAATAAGAAATTGTTAATACATTTAATCAACTTATATTCACATTTTTAATAAGAGTAACTCATATATTTCTAGTAAGTTGACCAACATATGTACACCTGCGCACACACGGCTCCAGTTAGGAATAAAGTCATGTCCATTTTCTTAAGATGGTGTCACGTGTCAGAGTCAGGTTTAAGGCTCGAGTTTATTTCTGTTGCACTCCAATTATTGAACTCCTGGGTTGGGGGCCATGGAGATTTAGCCCAGATTAGTGCATTATCAGTGTGAGAGTTCATGTACAACAGAGTTTACCTAGTTGAACTTGAGGAATTAGTATTAAATTGTCTCACACTGATTGGGGATTTCAAATTAAACCAACTTAAATAAGAATGTGATGCTACAATCAATCACTTTAGGCTCAAAGCAAGAGTAGCCCACATATTTATAGTAAGTTAACCCGCACGCGCGCACCTACGCACACGAAGCCCAAACCTGAATTTTTCTCAGGGGGGTTTCATAGTCCAAAATCACGTCGATCAAAAGGGAGCTTTCATTCGCTGACGGATACATTACTTTTTGACCCAAAGATTAGCGGTAAAGTCGGTTCATTTGATTCGTCATTTAGTTCGGTATGCGTGACCCAAACTTATATGGGATGTGAGTTACACTTGTTAAATTTCAAACTTACTCGAACCACACCAATACACTCATATATTATGGATATAAGTAGCAATCTACTCAGGTTGGTTCATTTGATTCATCATTTGGTTTAATATGCGTGTGATCAAAATTTATACTGAATGTGAGTTATTCTTATTAAAAATTTCAAATTTACCGCGAATTGCACCAATAAGGAAAACTGTATTTAGTATAATCTGGCTATTATGATTCCATCCCTAATACACAAGACACAAACAGTCGTACCCAAGTTGGAATATTTTTTTCCTTGTACTCGGATCCAATCCAAGCGGCCAAACTGTGCAACTTCGTGTAGTACCATTCAGAAAGTCCACTTGCTTCTAACAAAAATATCAATAAATTATTCAAAGTAAACTTTGTCCATCCCAAACTTAAGTCCGTTAAGAACGCGATAGTTATTGGTTACTCGTGCGGTCAATGTAAAGCTGAAAATTTCCGCATGGCGACCTCCACTGTGCGGTTTCAAACCGCGCGGTGGACGGTTTTTCGGTGCGGTACCGCGCGGTGGACGGTTTTTCGGTTTGGTGCGCCGGAAAATTGGGAGCCGACCGTCCGTAGGGGAAGGAGGAGCCAACCGTCCATAGGGCGGTGGCGGCAATGCCGCCGTAGGCTTGGAGGGCGGCCGCCGTAGGGAAAGGAGGAGCCAGCAAAAATATTTAAAAAAATTATTAAAAAAATCGTCTTCTCTGGCGGTGCTCGACGCGGAGCACCGCCGGAGACGACGATGAACAGTTATGGGGAAGTGACATGGCACTTCCCCATTAGCTGGAAAAAATACAAAAAAAAACAGTGGTGCACCGCTTCACCGCCGGTGCGCACCGGCACCGCACCAGCATTGGATTTCCAGCACTATAATATAAATCAACTTATAACTAAATGTGGATCAATACTTATGCTCAAATTTTTAGTGAAATTAATTCACATCCTGGCACACTTGCAGATGTGACAATAGCCGAGATAACCGGGTTTATTTTCTAACATTACATCAGAACGGGCAATTTACGGTCCAAAATTATTAACAGGGAAGTCTCGAGTAAAATGGCCTCACGGGAACTGGCCCAATTAGACATTAAACGTGTGCTACCCTAAGTTCAAACAGAGTTTACTTAGTCGAATGGTAGAGAAATTAATAATAATATCTCACATGAATTTGAGAAAAAAAATAAAACAACTTAAATATAGAATAATAATAATTGATAATTAGAGTTCTCATGCGACGATTTAGGGCTCCACCACTGATAGCGGCTATCTTGCCGCCAACAACCTTTCCTGAATCCTGTGTTTCGTCTGCCTCCCACCTCTACGCCTATTTTTTCATCGCCTCTATTGATGGAGGATAACATAACCACAGGTGTGGCTAACCCAGTCACGCTCAAAGTAAAAAATATGGAAAACCCTTTGATTAATCCCAAGGAAGTCTATTCCGAGAATGATGAGGTTGTCCCGGAGGTAGTTGCTGCGAAGGACATGCACGTCCCGTCTCTTCCTGCTCTCGGGGCAACGTTCGGGGTTTCTTTCTTAGAGGCGCTCGCCCCTAAGCATCCTGAATCAGTTGGGGGTAAAAGCCCGTTCACTCGTGTCCCTATTTTACTGGCAGATGGTGATGTTTAGCACTCATTTGTGAATGGTAAACATTGTGTCAATTTTTCCGAAAATGTCCAAAAGAGTATTTGCCATAATATGGAGTTCACTGTGTTCATCAAGCCACTGACGCATATCAACAGCTTCAAGTTCCTTTACCTGAGACTAATTGCCTTATGGAAGCCTAGAGGTAACATTCACCTTCTAGACATGGAACGGGGATACTTCTTAGTTAAATTGCCTTATAAATTTGAGAATACATCCTTGGCACCCTTCATTTGATATTCGGTCAGATCATTTGGATTTTGTGGCAGCATGGGTGAGGATCCTCGGGCTACCCCCACAATTTTTCCACGATCATCTGTTGCGGGAAATCTTCAGGCCAATTGGCTCATACCTCAAAGTAGACCCACACACCATCAAGGCCGAAAGAGGTGTCTTTGCAAGGATTGTTGTTCGCCTTGATCTCACCAAAATCCTTCTGTCTTGTGTTACGGTTCAAGGGATCGAATACAAGGTCTGCTATGAAGACCTGAACACCATCTGCATCTCCTGCGGAATGTATGGGCATTTGGCTCACTATTGCTCCGCTGGTAAGGTTGGAGATTCTGGGCGCTTAAATAAGGCATCTCTGGTTGCTCACAGCCCGGTTGCTCCTGTGGATAATAGGTCTCCCAAAGTTGATCCCTCCTCGTTGAAAGGCCCTAACCCCTCTTCCAAGGATAGTTCATTGCACACAAACCAAGAAGAGCAGGGAGGCATCCCCAGACGACCCCGGCCGAGGTAAGTGCTAAATTTGCTCTCAATTTTTCCGCTAAATCGCATTTTGATGTACTTGCAGGACAACAGGATGAGATTGTCACAAGTGATGTGCAGAAGGGGGCTAAGCCGAATGAGCCTACTGCTGACATGAACCCTTCTGCCCCTTTTATCTATCGGCAGACTACTCACGGACGTGGTAGGGGAAGAGGGCAAAATATTCCCAGACCTGCCAGTGGCGAGAACCCCATTGCTGATACGGGCTCCCCTCCACCATCTAAGCGTATGAATTCCAGCAACAGTAGTTTCCAGGTCCCTGCTTCTTGGACCCCTAATCTGCCACAGCAAACCCAAGCACAGGAAAGCGCTCTGGAACTTAATGCAGTGCAGGACCAAGAATCAACCATAGCTCAACCACAGACGCCGCTATTCCCCCAACACAATGCTGTTTCCATTCTGCATCCGTTGGCTATCGACGATGGAAGTAACATGGTCTTGGATTCTTATTCTGAGCACGGAAGGATGGCGCAGGGCTTTCATGTTGCAAGATATGAGCCCGTTTTTATTTCCCTGGGGCAGAAACAAATGGATTTGGACCCTACGGGAAATCCCCCAGATGATGAAAACATGATTGTCGATCATGTTTTGGAAGACTTACACAAAGAGACGTCCGAGAAGGAATTATTGGCTCTATCGTTGTCCTAATCCCCAGTGTTCGCGGTTGTCCACCTTATTGTCTGTTTAATGAAGATAGGGATTCTTTCTTGGAACACACAAGGTGTGAAGAATCTGAAGATAGTTGGTGCCCATCGGGTCATACTCCGTACACATCACATCGATCTGATTATTCTGGTTGAACCTCGAATTAGTGGCCATGAAGCTGATTTGCTTATTAATGGTTTGGCCAGGGTTTTAACTCTTCTTTTAGAGTGGAGGCGCAGGGATTTTGTGATGGGATCTGGCTCATTTAGAAAGCCTCTGTCTCTGTTCAAGTATTGGCATCAGACTGGCAGTTCGTTAATGCAGCCATTACCATCTCTCCACACCCTCCCTTCCTATTAACTGCTGTCTACTCCTATTATTAGGCGAGGCTGCTGGAGCTCGCTTTCAGACATAGCTTCTACTGTGTCACAGCCGTGGGTCATTGCTGGGGACTTCAATGCATTTTTATCCGTGGGTGGGAGGGCATCGTTAGGCTGCAGATTGTTTAGGGACATGCTGGAGGGCTGTAATCTTCGCCCCATGGGTTATACCGGCTCTCGGTTTACGTGGCACAGGAGATCTTGCCATGAGCGGATCGATTGGGTCATTACTAATAATGAGTTTGTCAGATTGTTTGAATCCTACAGTCTGTTACATTTTGCTCGCATCTCTTCGGATCACTCTTCGCTCTGTTTGACTTGTACTTTCCCTGATCATGCGAATATTTCTCCAGGATTCTGTAGATATCTGAAGGCATGAGAGGCTCACAAAGACTGGAAAGAATGGCTTGTTCGCCATTGGGATCAGCATAGCCCTCTGCTTCAAGCCCTGGAATCACTAACACTTTCTTTACAGGACTGGAAGTTGAATCACTTCGGGGATGTTTTCAAACAGAAAAGACGTCTTGTTAACCGAATTGTCGAGCTACAGAAGGCTATTGCTTCGAAGATGTTTTAAAAAGCTCTTTTCTCAATGGCACCTGATAAGGCCCCGGGACCTGATGGGTTCACTGTTGGTTTTTTTTAGGATAATTGGGATATCCTGGAACTTTCGTTTACCTCTTTTGTCCTGCAGGTTTTTGATTCTGGAGTCGTCCCAGTAGAGGCAAACACTGGGATTGTCTCTCTAATTCCTAAGACCAAACCACCGGAGAGCTTCTACCATTTCTGCCCGATAACCTTACTTAATATTTGTGTTAAGGTCATAACAAAACTCATTGCTGGCAGGTTGCTGGTAGTCATGCCTCAGCTGGTTTCTTCCCACCAATCGAGTTTTGTTCATGGACGATCGATCATCGAGAACATTGTGGCTGCTCAGGAGGCCATACATTCCATGCGAACGAGGAAGGGTTGCAGGAAGTTTATGCCAATTAAAATTGATCTTAGTAAGGCATTTGATAAGATAAATTGGCATTTTATCCGTGATACTCTTCTGGATGCTAATATTCCTCCTTACTTGTCTAATGTGATTATGTCTTCCTTGGAGACAGGTACCACTCCAATTATTTGGAATGGCATCTATGGTCTTCCGTTCCGTCCTAAGTGTGGAGTTCTCCAGGGCGATCCTATCATACTTATTCATCTTGTGCACGGAGCGTCTATCTCAATCGATCCAAAGAGTCCTGGACTTGGGCCAATGGAAGCCCTGGACTTGGGCCAATGGAAGCCCCTCACTTTTAGGTGCGGTAAGTGACCATTAACTCATCTTCTTTTTGCTGACGATTTAATCTTGTTTGCAGAAGCTTCGGTGGAGCAAACACTTCTCATTAGAGACATCTTAGTGGCATTTGGGGCTTCATTGGGTCAATTTTTGAATGCTCAAAAATCCGTATTCTGTACATCTCCACAGGCGGACAACAACACCATTAATGGCATTGAAAGTGTTTTGGGGATCCATCGAATTGAGGACTTAGGCATGTACCTTGGTGTTCTTATCATACACGGTCGTGTATCTAAAGAGTCACACAGACGGGCCTTGTTATGAATGCGGAAGCGTGTTGCAGGATAGAATCCCAGACAGATTTCTCTCTTCGAAAAACTTGTGCTCTGCAAAACAGTCCTGGCAGCCATTCCCGTGTGCCAGATGCAATCGGCTGCTTTGCCAATCGCTACAGGACTTGAGATGGACAGAGTTCTCCGCTCCTTTCTATGGGGAGGCTCCGATTCATCAAGGTCCCAGTCCCTGGTTAACTAAGACATAGTGTGCAACCCTAAAGACACCGGAAGTCTGAGACTGCGACATTCCAGGGATGCCAATCAGGTTTTCCTCATGAAGCTCGCATGGGAGTTACTTGAAGGAACCGATAAGGTTTGGATAAATCTCTTCGGGGCAAAATACAATATCTCCTTGCCAAATCAGATCGACAGAACAATGGTTAAGGGAGGTTCTCATTTATGGTTACATTTATCTCGTTGCTTTGACACTATTTATGCAAACTCTAAATGGGTGATCCGGAATAGTTGCACTACCCGTTTCTGGGTGGATATATGGCATCCATTTTCATCCCCTCTTGCTATCTATGCGCTACTGCCTCTTTCTCAGCAGGATCTGGTACTCGTTGTGTGTGACTTCATCACGTCTACTGGATACTGGGACACGACACGGCTCTGTGGCTGGCTTCCAAGGGACCTTATTGCCCAGATTCTCACCATTCCTCCCCCTGGCCTAGTCCCGAAAATGAATGAACCACACGGCTATCGGGCGCTTCACATGTGCATCAGCTATGGTTCTTATCCGACGACAGCCGAGCCAAACACGAAATGGGGCCTGGACTAAAATCTGGGGGCTTCGAGTTCCAGAGAACATTAAAATGTTCTTCTGGTTTAATGTTCTCTGGAAGGTGCTGCATAATGCCCTCTGGACTAACTTCGAAAGGCACCGTAGGGGAGTATCTAGCAAAAATTGTTGTCATGTATGCTCTGCAGTCGAAACATCACTCCATGTATTGCGGGATTGTCCCAATAGCGGAGGGATTTGGGGACGCCTAAGTCCACATATCTCCCAGGAATTCTACGATGACACTTCTTCGCAGGACTGGATTTTAGTCTCACTTTGTAATTTGTCATTTTCTTATGATTGGCAGGTACTTTTTCCCACAACTTGCTGGCATATTTGGAATGCTTGTAATATGGAAATCTTTAAAGGAATCTCAGCCACTAAGGCAGGAATATGTACAACAATCAGAGCTGCGACTGTGGAAACTATTCGCTTCTTTACATATGTCGACAACCAATGTTAGAATCGTCTTGCTGCTACGGACAGAATTACTAACCTGGATGACCCGCATGAAGCATCTCGGCTTGAAGGATCATGGGACTTCAGACTGAGGTTGATGGTTCAGTCAGCAGCAACAATCGGGCTGCCCGTGGGGGAATCCTACGAGATCGAGATGACCATTGGATTGTTGGTTTCATGGGAGGAATCGGTCATTGCTCAAGCTTAACTGTAGAATTGTGGGCGATTTTTCAAGGCTTTATACTGGTTCGTCACCTGCAGCTTAATGGGGCGATACTTGAATCGGACTGTAAGCATGTCGTCCAGGCTATTAAAGGACTTGATACGGATATATCAAACTGGTCCCTGATTCAGCGAATAAAAGAACTGCTAGCCACTCTATCAGTTCGAATATTCTTTCGCCGCCGAGTTCATCTGAGAGAAGCAAATTTGCTAGCCAAGAAGGGACTGAATATGGACACCTTCAATTTCATGTACTTTTGTGATGACTCCATGTCCAGAGAGGCTTCCTTCCACGGTTTAGCTATTGTGCTGTGTCCCTTGCTGCACAGGAGCGCTGATACACAACTTCCCTTGCTGCATAGGCATGCTCCTCTGCCAACCTCCCCTCTCCGGCACTCCACCAATGACCCAGTGGCTTACTCTGCTCTGCCTCACCAGAGTTCCTTTGTTTTCCAACTCCCATAGTGGGGGATTATTTTGCGTTGTAATACCGGCCTCCAGCCTCCCTAGTATTAAAAAAAAAATATAGTGCTAAAAATCAATCCATCAACTTAGTCTCAACATTTGAGAGTAGCCATGTTAGCCCATAAGCACACCTACACGCTACCTGAGCCAAGAGAACTAGGTATATTTTTTAAAAGAGTGCTCCTCCGTTGGATTTGAGGATTCCATATGTTCGAAATGAAATTGAATTGAAAGATAACAATAATTACATTACTTATGGACATAGTGAACACACATCTTCATGTATGCATTTTTCAAGCTCATACACAGTTCTGGTAAATGTCCCAACATAAGTTTGTTTGAAATGCCCGGACCAGTGGTCATTATTCGTTTTTGGGTACAGCTTCTGGAAGTTTGAAAGTCGGACGTTTGTCAGCGCCACGCCGGGAATATTCCCGCCATCGACGAGCAGCTGCAGCTGCTCGTTTGGCTCTCTCTTCCACTTGTTCCTCTGCAATCACCAAGACAAGTTCAGTAACATGGTTATCATGTCTATACGTTAAGTCCAATGATCCATTGCATGAGCATGTGTATATTTACTAAGTTATGAGATAGAGTATAAGAGCAAAGCAGAAAACTTTATATTGAGAAGGCTTAGAAGTGAATTGCTGTGGCTATTTCATTGTATTCTAACCTGAATTCTCATACTCCTTGCCTTTACCCCAGAAATCGCTCCAATAAGTTGGAGTTTCGCCAGAATCATTCTGTTTCATCATCCTCATTCTTGCTTGTTCCTGCAACAACAGAGAAGATTGCTGAGCTTTTGTTGATGAGATCCTTGTTACTACAAGTTCGGCTTATTTTGAACCAAAATGGATTATTTTGAGAAGCATGTTGCATACCAAGACTTTGGCTTGTCTCTTTTCCCATCTTCTGTTTGCCTGCACAACTAGTCAAGTTTTAGATCGCAATACATGATGGGGGCTAAAATCAAAAGAGTAACAAGGCACTTACCATGCGAAACACGTCTATAGATGATCCCATTCCTGAGAGCATGAGGGCAACCTGATGGATGAGCAGCATCAGTTTCCGTTAAGCATTGGTAGAAACTGAAATCTACGATATAAACTAATTGTTCCGTCTTGTCAACTAGCTCTAACTGTAAGGTCCACAAGCTTTTAGTGGCTACAAGCAGATAACTGAGACCTCTATAAAATTGGTCTGAACAATGTGAATTCTTGGGTTGTGAGGAGTAACAGAATGATATTTGATCTTACATTCACTCTCTCCACTCTCCGCATTTCGTCTTCCAGCAGTGATAACTGGGCAGCAGAAGTCCAATGAATACAATCAACCGGGCTGGAAGTAAGATCATAGCAAGTTTCATTGATATTGATAAGAGACGAGGTAAAAAGGAAATTCATCAAGCTCAGCAATCAATCAATGTAGAATGGAAGTACCAGCTGTCAACTGCTTGCTGAACTGAATCACGGTTTCCAGATTGGCTGTATGCTCGGGCTCTTCCAAAGTCTTCCTCGATTGCAAATACACTCGAGCAAACATTGGCGCAGTTCTTGCAACCTAAGCAATGAATACGGAAACTAAGAAAGGGATGATGTAGATTTGAAAGTTTCTGACGGGTTGATATGTTGGCCGGCTTCATCAATGAGAACCATTCAAAGTACAAAACAAAATCTACTTATAAACTCCGTACATACTGTCATGTATATGACGAAAAACAAAGACATACCTATGCAGCTGAACTCATCTACAAATACATGATCCTTCGAGCTGGAATCATCAAAAAATGGATTTACGGCAGTCGGTGTATATCCATGGATTTCATCATACACCATTCGCTGCACAGGATCACTGAGAACCTGAATGGAAAAAAGAACTCTGTTAGTGCGTTTTCGCGGAATATGGCCAATATTTCAACTGAAGGAACTTACCTCGTAAACCTCATTAATGAACATGCAGAAATTTGTTGTCACTTGATCATCCCCAGTCAGATCCGGATGGCAAGATTTCATACAATTATAATAAGCTTTCTTGATCTGCTCCGGAGTTGCATCAGGTAACTGGTAATAAAAAAGTACACGACTCAGGATAGTTGGAGGAAAGCTCACATAGAATTGGCTGCAGTAACTGGCTTTACATGATTCCCACTTAGACTACTTAAAACCCATTACCAATGGCAACAGCAAGAGCAGAGCAATACCATTATACGACCTAACCAAAAGTTCATTGGAGAAAATTATACTTTTTGATCAGTAAATCAGAAAAAGGTTTTGTAACCTTTTATCCATCTAGTATATGATCGGATACAGGACATCCGAAACATAAATTATCCTTTTTTCTTCGTGATCCGCAACTTACTAAAGCACATATCCAATGTCACAGTAAAAGAGCTTATACTAGTACCCATATACTTAAGCTGAGCTACACCAG
The DNA here is from genome assembly GCA_025802335.1 of Pinguicula primuliflora. Lineage (NCBI taxonomy): Eukaryota > Viridiplantae > Streptophyta > Magnoliopsida > Lamiales > Lentibulariaceae > Pinguicula > Pinguicula primuliflora. The sequence continues at coordinate 92,244 of JAOYMZ010000012.1, forward strand.
GCATGCGTTAAAAACACTTGGCGGTGGTAAGAGACAGTAATGAAGCCCCAGCCTCAAAGGTATAAATAACTGGATACAGAGCAAAAAGGAAGTACTTTACAGTTAAGTCACACAAGTTCATATTACCAGACCCAGAACAGCATAATAATCATCCGGGACCTCCTCATAAGATGCAGAGTCTTGAAAGGTAGCCTTTATCCTCCCAAGACTTTTCCTTTTTCCACCATGACTACTCCATGTGGTAATGTTTTTACCTATGACGGGACATCTGTTTCTGGGACAGAAACTCGGTATTAGGTTTTGGAATCCGAGCGAATCCGCTCCAACTGGCGACAGTAACTGAGCCATAAAGGCAGAGCAAGCACAAAAAGAACGACAAATCTCCGATCAATTGAAAGAAGCAACTATCTGAAGATCGGAGGAAAAACTCGTTTCAAAGACTGAAGTTTTGCTGGAGTGGAGGAGAACCCCAAAAATTTGAAAGAAAAAAAAATAGTGGAAAATGGTGCTGAGATGGCAACATGAAGGCCATTTGTTTGGGCAACAATCCGGAGGAAGACCAACTCGATGTGAATCTTGACAAAATGCACGTGTTGTTACGTGGGAAAGGAATCCCCTCCACGCTTCCTATGTTTTGCTTCACGTTTCTTCATGCCTTGGGCGTAAGTGCCCCACAATTGCGTGGAAAATTTGACAAAAAAAGAGAGAACAATTCAGCGTACAATGGAAGATTTCAAACAAAATGAAGTTCAAGAAAATTTCCATGGAACGATTTGAGTTCAAGACAGTAAAATTCATCTTCGGCGATGCGATGGATAAAACATATATTGCCAACATTTTCTGCAGGTGAGAATGGAGCAAAGGTTGAAAACATTAACTAAGCCCCGATGTTGGATGCTTTGTTGAGAATGACACCTTCATACTTCACTTGAAACCATTTCATGGCGTCCTCCTTTGTGACCCTGTGCTGGATTCCAACTCGAGACTTGCACCTCCTGCGGCGGCCAACCCGGTAACCAGGACGTTCCAAGACAACATAGAAATCCATACCGTAAATACCAGTTGAAGGATCATACCTGTCATGTTGAACATGAGAACATAAGCATAATAAGCACTAGAGTTAAATAAGACCCTCACCAAGCAATAATTATGAGATTAGACTGCCTATCAGAAAAGACTCAAAAGACTATGAGCATCAACTAGTGATTTCGGTAATAGCTGGACATATTCGCTTACTTAATTCCCAGATCAATGTGCTCCTGAATACCAAACCCAAAACAACCAGTTTCACTGAAGTTTCTTCTCAATAGCTCATACTCCTTGACCTTCAGTCCACTTTCGAGGAGCTGCATTGCCTTGTCGCCCCTAACAGTTACATAGCATGCAATTTTCTCATTACGCCTGATCCCAAAGGACCGGACAGTGTACCTTGCTGAAAATAAAACACTGTAACTCGTTAATTGCCATTCTAACTTCACGTTAAAAAATCTTGCAAGTTCTTGCTCTCGAAACGAACAGATCATGAAAATGGTATCCTGATTGTTGAGATATACGCCTAGTATATTTTTGCAACACATGAATATTTTGCAGGTTCGTCAAATGTAATTGAAAATGTTAAGAAACCAAATCGAGTATGTAGGGACGGGAGATATCTTAAGAGTAACAAAAATTTGCAATTAACAGACAAGTAGCGTTCACGAGCTAACTTGATGGCACATTCTTAGCGCCTAAAACTCATTGCACTACTTATAAGGAGTTACCCTTTGAGAAAACCGGAGTCTGGCTACTGAGCTGCTCCAAAACCTACAAAAAAGTTGAGTAGATAAAGCATAAATGTCTGGAAGGCTATGGGGATAGCAGATTAGTATATAGTAATAAGACAAAGGTATGTCATGAGCGTACCTTAGCAGCTCTTGTGAGACGATCTCCACTCTCCCCAACAGAGATGTTCAGGACGAGCTTCTGAACCTTGATTTCCCTCATTGGATTCGCTAGTTTCTTTTCAGATGCCTGTATTCACCCCCATTTTCATAAAATTCAACAATTAGAACCAAAGATTTGAAAATTACGCAATTATCTACACAACATCCATACAGTTGGATTTTACCATGGCGCCGCTACAGGAGGAAGATGGACGGCGGTGTTATGGAGATTGAATGAACGAAGCCCTAGATTTGTAGTTTTTAAACCAATGGGAAATTGCTGTTCATCATAAATCTTAACTATTTCGGGGGTCGTTGTGCAATAATCTCCATTACATAGATGCCTCTGGTCTCATTAATGGGCGTTGGGCTATATCATTATTGGGCTAGGGACTGGTGTAGCCAACCGGATCAAAATCTTACCTTGTCCCTTGTCCCATCTTGTAGAATTATATATAAAAAGTTGTGCTATAGACATCTGGAAGTATGAGAGATACAGAAATTTAAACTAAAAGTACGAGAAATAACGAAACTAAACCTCTCACCTAGCACAGGAATACATTTGTGCCAGGGGTGATTTCGTCATTTCACCAGATTTTGGTCTGGGAATTCGGTTTTGAGGTAGTACGAATAGCGTTTCTCATATATAAATCAATATGCACAACTATTCAATTTGTGTCTTTGGTCGAGAAAACACTGGGCGGTCCCGGGACATTTTCGGACCGCCCAGCGCCCAGTCGCACGGCATAAAAAAATTGATTTTTTTTTTGCAAAAAAAATATTTTTAAAAAAAATTCAGGTGCCTTGGGCGGCCTCCCAGCCGCTGAGACCACCCATTTCGGGGCGGCCAGACTGAATTTGCCACCTAGGCGACGAATTCTCGAACAGTATTTTGTGCTCCACGGTTCGATTTCAATTGATTTTATCACTCCACTGCCATATTTAACTCTATATACCAAAAAATATATATGAGAGACTAAAATTATCATTGTTTAGAATATTTCGATGGCTTCAATAATTTCATTGTACCCTTTATATTACGATTAAATGGTACTTTATTCTAATTTTACTCGACAACAAAGTAGCCTAAATTGCATTGGAACATGAAGTTTCTAGTGTCCTATGTACATATTTTCTATTAAGTAGTTGATCATTAGAATTGAACTTTATACAAAAATACATTACTATATAGTCATATTTAATTTTGACTACTATCATCAACTAAGATTGGAATGGACTAAATTGACTATAACTATCAAAATATATATAGTGGAGTTTATATGTCAGCACTTAAATACCCATATTATTTTTATCCATTTTAATCACGAACAATGTCATCCTCCGTTACCGAAAGTGATTACACCATTGTAAAGCACATATACAAGAGTCCGAAGCCTCATGCTTCGACGAAGTTCCGATGACTTCATTGCTGGTAATTTTATTTCACATTTTTTTCATTGAGTTAAGTAGTTATTTATTAGAGTTAAGAAAATTCTGATGATGGAGTTGTCGAAACTCTGCCGAAGTATAGGCTTTCGCTCTTTTGTATATAGGCTTTCGCTTTTTTGTATATAGGCTTTCGCTCTTTTGTATATAGGCTTTCGCCTTTTGTATATAGGTTTTCCAACGGTGTAGTTGATTTTGATAATGGAGAATGACAGTGTTCGACATTTGATGGGTAACGATATAGATATTTGAGGGTTATTTTTTTATAAGTAATATTATTGAGGAGATTTGAATCCATGAATTTGAGCGATTATATAGTTGCATATATATAAAAAAATATATATGAAATCACTCTTGATAACTTTATTTTTATTAATTTTATTGTACTTTGGTTGTTTATTAGTGATTAGAAAAATCCAACATTTTTTTTTGGAAAAATCCAAGGATGACATTGTCTAAACTCTAACTAGGGCCTTGAACTTGGGATTTTTTTTTGACAAAATTTAGGATTTTATTCAATAATGTTAAACTGGTGCCAAGCACCTATATAGTCCTCCTGACCTTTCTATCGAAATAACTTTGGATGATATATCCTCATCTCCTTAAAACCTCCTTTCGGCAAATCCCTGGCAGGGAAAATCCTAAGGGAGGAAAGAATATGACGATATATACCATCCTTCAATACAATTAATACGAAATAAAAGACACACAAGTGTAGACAGTTGTGCTTAAGCGTCATGGATCTTCTACCTTCTCGTGAAATTTGATATGTTGTCATTTTGTATGAGAGTCATAATCTCCGCTGGCGACTGTTCCAGGACAACGAGGTTTCTGTGAAGCTCATGACTCCCCAGTTTGGCCAACGCATCAGCAGCTTGATTGGGTTCTCGGTAGGAGTGTTTGATTGTGCAGTGTAGAAATCATGATTTCAGCTCCACTATGCGCTTGATGATCTGTTTGATTCTCCATGGAGCTGATGTGACCTGCAAAATACCATTAACCAATATCATGGAGTCAGTGTTAACTTCAAGACAGAGAAGATTTCTTTGTAAGGCGAGTTGCAAGCCAAGATGCAAAGCTGCTGCTTCTACTTCAATGGAGGAGGCATTGTCAATTTTTGTATGAAAAGACAGCAGACAGATTCCATGTGTGTTTCTAAAGATCCCTCCAGCTCTAGCAGAGTCAGGGCTGACACTTCCATCCACATTCAGTTTTTTTTCTGGAGTTGGGGTCTCTACGGAAATAATCTTCACATCATGTTGTGGGGTGGGGGTATGATTGCGTACATTCCACTCTCCCCAGACCCTGCTTAAGGGAGAGATTTACTGGGTAAGTTTGGTTTGGTTTGGTTTGATGGCTCCCAAGATAGACTGTGGACCGCAGGGCAGAATGTGCTTCTTTCTGGTAAGAAAATGTGCAGTGAGTGTAAGATCTGTCGCCCCTGAGGGTTTAAGGGAGTAAGGAATTTCCCAGCTGTAAGTATCTCAAGCAAAAGACTCAGAATTGAGTGAATAACTGATTCAGCGTTTAGTGAGGCTGTGCCAAAGCGAATGCCACATCTTAGTTTCCATATTTCCCAAATAATGAGCATGGGGATCACTTTTTGCAAAAAGGCAGTAGTTTTGTCCTCAGTCCTAGCTAACCAGACTTCCAGTCGGTGTGCCAAACTGATAGGTGCATAAGTTAAGGCCAGGATTCCATCAAAAAATGCCCAAACCTGGTCAGCTAGCTCCACTGAAGATAATAGGTGGTCAGTTGTTTCCATGCTACCGGATGACCAGCAGCATGAGCATTTAGACACTAATAGGGTGCCTTTGTTGCGGATATTTAGATTTACCGGGACAATGCAATGCAGTATCTTCCACATGAAAATGATGATTTTAGGAGGGATGTAAGGGTCCCAGATCCATTTATAACTGATCATAGAGTGGGATCTGCGATGAATAGTGTACCATGCTAATTTAATTGTGAACAGTCCTGTTGAAGTTGGTCCCCAGATCATTTGATTTGCTTGAGTTGAATCAATTTGGATGCTCATAATATCAGTCAACACTAAGGAGAGACACAGTTCAAAAGCATAGATTCGTTCCAGCAAGTATTATCCCAGAACTCATTAACCTTCAGGTGAGCCAAATCTATTATTACCTGAAAGTGAGACATCCCGTGCCAGTTGTCCTGTGAAAAATTACATTCACCAGATCCCAAAAATCAGAAAGTTTGTTGCAGCATTATAGGTCTAATTGATAGGATTCGCTTCCAAAAATGTGAGTCAGAACCTTTAACCTGCACACTTGTAAGGTCCCTTTTGTTGTAATATTTCTGGATCATGAAGTCAAACCAAAGATTGTTTTATTGTCTGAAGTGCCACTAGAGTTTCCTACTGAAAGAGAGGATAATTTCATTGAGATTAGGGTTGAGATTACGACATCCTAAACCCCCTTCAGCTTGAGGGAGGCAAATGGAGGTCCATGATCTCCAATGTAATTTTTCTTGTTCTCATACCATCTTCAGAAAAAGTTAGACATCATTCTCTCTATGCGGTGTACGATACCAATCAGGGGCTGCAACACCATTAGTAAATAAATGGACATGTTGTTCAACACATGTTTAATGAGAATTAACTTGCCTCCACTTGTTAGCAAGGAAGTTGTCCAACCATCTAGTTTGGATTGCATTTTGGCAAGGATATCATCAAATAGTGAGGGAGATTTTTTCCCGGAGTATAGAGGCACTCCTAAATAAGTGACAGGGAGGGAACTGTGCTTGAAACCCGTCCACTGCTTGATCAAATCGATTCATGAGCTCTACACCTTTGTAGATATCAGAAAGCTGCTTTTGTTCACATTTACCAGTTGGCCAGAAAATGTCTCATATTTCATATGAAGTCTGAGAACTGCATCTAATGCAAACTTAGTACCACGACAGAAAACTATAATGTCATCAGCATAAGCAAGATGTAAGACTTGACAAGTATTCATCAGCTTGTTTAAACTACAGCTTAGGACTTCTGCTCCAATGATGAATAACATTGGAGATAATGGATCTCCCTGTCGTAGGCCTATAGATAATTTGAAGTAACCATAATTTGTTCCTTCAAAGAGTAGAGACAAGCTGCAGCTAGAAATAATGCACCAGATTTGGTCTATAATAAGTTCTGTGAAGCCAAAAGCTCGGAGGATTTTAATAAGGTACAACCATGACACCCAGTCAAAAGTTTTCGCCATATCCAATTTCAAAACAACATTGTGTCTGCATATTGGCTTCTTTAGAAAGTGTAGCATCTCCTGTTCAAGAAGAGTATTATCTGATATGCTTCTCCCCAGAACATTGCCACTTTGCTACGGAGAGATATTGTAAGGAAGGACCTTACTGATTCTGGTTGCAAGAAGTTTAGAAATGACTTTCCCAACAAAGTTACACAGGCTTATAGGACGGAAATTCGAGCATTGTACTGGGGGGGGAGACCTTAGGGATGAGAGCTATCAAGGTGCTTGTATAAGCACCCCCAAGATCACTACAGCGAAAAATGATAAGACTGCTTCAACAACATCTTCTTTAGTGGTTTCCCAGCATGCCTGGAAAGAAGTTCTAGTGAAACCATCCACACTATTTTTGTTCATACCGAAAACTATGTCTTTAATCTCCTCTTCAGTCGCCCATTCACATAGTTTTGCATTCATTTCAGTTGTGATCAGTGTTGGTATCTCTTCTAGTAGTGAGTCATTGGTTCCTGTCTGTTCTGCAGAGAGATGTTTTGCAAAATGTGTAAATAACAGTACTTTGATGTCAGAAGACGAGGTGATCCATGATCCTTCTTCCTTTTTCAGTCTACGGATAGCTGGTTTTGGTCTAGAAATTTTCACAGTGTTGTGAAAAAATGCAGTATTCCGGTCCCCTGCTTGCAACCATTTTACCCTGGATTTTTGTCGCCAATACATCTCCTCAGATAATAAATGGCTTTTGTATATGGCCTGTGCCTGTTGCAATACTGCACAGTCTGTTGGTGCACTAGAGGCATCAAATTGTATCTCAAGTACTGCAGTGTGATCTTCAGAGTCTTTGATATTTTGGAATATGTTATCAAAGGTTTCTTTGTTCCATACACGGAGGTGTGCTCTCATTCTCTTCAGCTTGAGTGCTAGTTTTTGAAGTTCATTGCTAGAAGGAACTGTCTCAGCCCACGAAGAAGCAACACACTGTTGGAATGTAGGACGCAACATCCAAAAAATCTTGAAATATAAATCTAGAAAATTTTGTAGTGCCATTTGGGGCAGCCTTAACCAAAAGAGGACAATGGTCCGATTGCATCCTTGTGAGGTGGAGCAAGGGATATCCACTCATCCGAGATAAAAACTCTGTCAAGATGTTGAAGGATTTTATCCCTGCCACTTTGATTATTGGATCAAGCGAACTTGTTACCTTTAAAACCAGCATCTGGCATTTAAGGTCAGCTGAAAATCTCCCACACCTCCCATGTTGATGGGGAGCCCTCCAGCCTTTTCTTTCGTAGACAGAATGATGGTTAAATCCCCTCCCAATAAAGGGGTGTGGTGTGGGGTGTGGGGTATATTGTTTAGCTGTTGCACCATATCGCTCCATAGTTGCATCCTTTCTCCTCTCACGGTCTTGGCATAAATGCCTCCCATATGGAACTCAAAGCAAGAATCAAGATGTTTAACTTTTAATAGAAGTAGCTGTGCAGAATCAAAGTAGACCGAGACCTCCTAGGATTGTGACCAGAAACACCAGATTGTGCTAGCTACATTTGAGACACTACCTGAAAAACGAAATTTGGTCATCATAATATGTAGCTGGGAAATATTCTGCAGGGCTCCAGAATCATCAAGAAGGAGATCTGATGCATTTTGATAAGTTTTTTCAAACAAGCTAGTCCTCTAATGTTCCAGATCATAGCTGATAGATTCATTGTTGTACTGCATTGGAATGGGTTTTGATTTCAGTAGCTTTATAGTAGTCCTTTGGCTTTTTTTGTAGGGCCATTTCTTCTTTGGGGAATCTTGGTGTGCATCCTGCCAATGCAGAGGCGCTTCCTCTCTAGCCCCATAATCAGAATCTGATTCCTCATCAGAAGGTTGTTCATCTCCCACCGGTGGCTGTTCACCATCCACAGGTATTTTTTTTATCTGTTGGCCATAATCGAGAGAAAGGGACATCAGTAGGTAACACAGTAGTAGGTATGCTGAATATCTCTTCCTCGGTCTCAACTTGATGAATGATGTTTTGTGTGTCATCATCCTGGAATGAGGGGGAATTTTTGTCAGGCCGTTCTTATCAGTAATATTCTGCATCCTCTCTCCTCCAGAATTGTCCAAACTAGCAATCTGTTTAGAGACTTCCTCAGCGTCAATTTGAGATGAAGTAGATTTAGCTTTCCTCTATTTTGATGTAGACTTTTTACCATTTTTAGTAGAGGCTATCCGTGTACTTGTCTCAGCAGCAACACATTGATTAAGAGTTTGTTCATGAGTTTCAGAATCCTCAGCAGCAACAGCAAGACAAGCAAAAGGATTAGCATAAATAACATTTTTTGAAGTTTACTGTTGAGATATAGAGATATTTGTAATAGGAGGCTGAGTTGCGTTGACAGGTAAATGAGGTATGAATGTACCTTCTGCAGAGGCTTCAACTAAGATATTAGCCTCCGCCTCCTTATGATTTAAGACTGCAGAAGGTTGAGGACTCACAACCTTATGAGCAGTCGAGGCAATCGGGCGATACACTTCTGCTACATGTTCCTTGCTCTTGTTACTTTAGGCCGAGTTATAGCAGGTTTTGGTGCAACTGGATGCAGGATCTTGCAGGACTCTTTGTTATGGCCTTGTCTGAGGCAATGTGAGCAGTACAAAGGGTTTCTCTCAACATGTAATGGTTGCCAATAACTTTCAAATCCTCCAGTCTTTCTATATATGCACTGAACAGGTTTAACCAGTAAATCCATATAAACACAAACCCGTGCAAGATGAGGGCGTGCTAAAGTAGCAATTGCAGCATCAATTTTACTAGGGGTGCCAATAGCACTTGCTATGGAGTAAATTGCATCTTTCCTGTATAAGTGTATGGGTAGATTCGACAATGATATCCACACTAGAGCAAAATGGGATTCAACATTGGTATGGAAGTCAGGTGTCCATTTGAAGATGTGCATAGGAATTTTTTTTAAAAACCAGACCTCGCGCAACCATACACGATCACGATCCTCCTCGTTAGTAAATCTCATCAAAATATGTTTTTGATCCAAATGACCGATAGAAATGTTACCTTTAAATCCAATAGCAATCAGCAATTTGCGAGTATCCTGCATCGTTGGCCGGCCGTGATTGAATTTGTCGACAAGAGCGAGGTCGAAAGGGGCGTTGAGGGATTTGATGTCTACCTACATAAAGGAGATTTTCGGTTCGCCTTTCCATTCATCAAGAGTTTTGAGAGGGAAGGTTCATATGTAGCAGCGTTTCGAGCCCCAATGACATTCACAAAGGATTTTTGAATCACGGGCTCTACAGTGATTTTCTCCGATCCTGACAGCGGAGGGAAGTCCTCCAGAGGCGGAGTAACGGCACCCATGGTACCACAATCAATGATGTGGTATCAAACAGGATCCGCGACCGGCTAAATCTGTATCGCCGCTAGTCAAGAGATGAGGCACTGTCGGCGCGAAGTTACGGGATTCAAAAATCGCACGCAGTTGTGTGTGTGTGTCGCCCTACTTATTTTATGTTTTGTTCTTGAACTTGGGAAAATGCATTGATGTGATCAATATAAGTTTCCCTTTAAAATTATTTGTATTTTTATAAGTTTATTAAACTCCCTCTATAAATAACAAATCCATTATATATAGTTCATAAAATTTTAATTCTAGTACTTAATATTCCGATTAAATTGTTATAATTCAAACTTCTAATTGTAATTATTGGATATTGATTTGACGCTCACGATGAGATGATCACTCGAAAATATCATTGTATCGAAATAAAATGTTATAGATTTGAAGTTTATAAAATAATAAATTCTCGGTTGGTTAATATTGTTCACAATAATGAATTATTGTACTCATTTCTAATTTACATCATTAATTTGACAATATAATGATTGAGGTCATCACTTAAATAACTAATTTAATTTTAATCTTTAGATTGAAAGCTTTACATTAAAAAACTAAATAATAATTCATTATTAAATAAGTTTTTTTTGGTAAGTCATTATTAAATAGGTGAGAATGCTTCATATACCATAATAACTTAATGAAAAATAATATACGTACATAATTTTTTATATGTACACAATATTTTTAAAATGGAGAATTCATTTTGCAATTAATAGAGAGATATATATTTATTGTAAAAGGACTGACCCTAAATTCTAAAACATAAATTCTAAACAAATAAAAAAAAGTAATTCATATATCATCCTCTAACCTTTTTTTTTTAATTTTTTTTATCACTCCTCTAACTTAATAGCTAAAATTTCTCTATATCGTTACCATCCAAAACTACCAAAATTAGCTTTTGCTTCTCTACCGTGTTCAGCTCAGCTCAGACCCTTGCAAACGTTAATCCAAATGGCTCGGCTGCTTCGGAGTGGATATTCTGGTGAGGTTTCGAAATCCGGTTGGATCGCGGCGGCACGGTCCATGTCCACGGCGTGGTGGCGCCACGTGGAGCCAGCTCCAAAGGATCCGATCCTCGGTGTTACCGAAGCTTTTCTAGCTGATACTAATCCGAACAAAGTTAATGTTGGAGTTGTGAGTATTTTCATTTCCACTTCCAATGGAATGTTAAAAAAAACTTCCGCTTTATTGAATTTGAGATCGGATGCTGATCAGTTTCTCATTTTCTTCTCTATTAATTTGTTGATTAACGTTCCGTTGATAAAAGGGTGCGTATCGGGATGATAATGGGAAGCCGGTGGTGCTGGAATGCGTGAGAGAGGCCGAACGGAGAATCGCGGGGAGTATGAATATGTGAGTAAATTAATTGGAACTCCCCTCCGTACCAAATCGGTTGCTTCCAAGTTGGAGTCGTTAATCCTCTTTTTTAACTGCACTTGAGAAGCTTAATTAATTCAAGTACTGACTGAATGCTATTTAAGGATAGTTTTAAAAGAAAATTTGACTGCTACTCGAACAAAATACTGAATTTGTTTATTCGTCTATAAAGAGATTCTACTCCTTAACCTTTTCTTATTGAAGTACTGGGTAAAGTTTTCCCCTTTTCGATCGGTTTGTCTTCGTCTACTACTTTTCCATCATGAAAATATACCGGATAAAAATGGAATCTGCGAACATTTTACTGTATTAGTTATGTGGTGGATCTACATACACGTATGTGGTAGTGGTGAATAGAGAGGCGTTGCAATCAGGATATACATTTGCTCGCACTTCAATGCTTGTCTGTGGCCCCTTGTTTAAATAATTCAGAAAGTACTACCACTAGTTTGGCCACCCTTTTGACCACTGCTGGATTGGGTTTCCACGATGCCCATACCAAACTTTCCCGAACAAGTCAATGATTGATATTGGGTCGTCAAACCTGAAACTCATACTGTTTCATACTCGTCCGAGTAGATAAGAGAAAGTCTTGTCTAGCAACTTAAATAATTGGTCCCCTGCTGACGTATCTTTGACTTTGTGGATGGAAAAATTGCTTCTGAACCTCGTACCTTTCTCGGCCTTTTGTCTAAGATCAAGTGTAGTTTCTCTTCTTATCAGTCTAAAGTGTTGGCTGAAATGTTCTAAGCGATGTATCAATTAAGAGGTAATATGTGAATGGCCATTTGTCACATCACACCTGGTTAAATATGAACTGATATGCTACCACATTTACAATACATCATACTTTGTGATATTCATGCATTCTAGAGTTGAGTGCGTCCACAAGCGCTTTCTTCAGTTCTACAAAAACTGGCTTAATGTATTTCGATGTTCTTCTGCTATCATGTATATGTATGGATATATTTACTGCAATTAAGTTCTCGATTGACCCTTCTAGGACTGTTATGATGTAAGATCTTGGACCAAAGAGTTAATAAGTTTCTGTTCAGGGAATATCTTCCCATGGGAGGAAGTGTAAACATGATTCAGGAGACTCTGAAACTGGCTTATGGAGAGAACTCCGACTTGCTGAAAGATAAACGAATTGCTGCAGTACAAGCTTTATCTGGGACTGGTGCTTGCAGGCTGTTTGCAGATTTCCAGAAACGCTTTTCCCCTGGTTCTCAAATTTACATCCCCGTACCCACGTGGTCTAAGTATGTATCGTTTTTTTTTCTGCACCAAACATTGTTTTGCTATCTTTCAAGAATTTTCCAATCATGTATATGAGCTTTTTCACAGTCATCACAACATCTGGAGAGATGCTCATGTCCCTGAGAAGACATTTCATTATTACCATCCTGAATCAAGGGGCTTGGATTTTTCGTCAATGATGGATGACATAAAGGTATGAAATGTGTATCATATGCTGAAATGTGTTGGGCTGGTCATCCTTTTAATGGGAGATTTGTGATTGATGTTTTCATCTGCTCAGAGTGCACCAAATGGCTCGTTCTTTCTGCTTCATGCATGCGCTCATAACCCAACTGGTGTTGATCCAACCGAGGAACAGTGGAAGGAGATATCACAACAATTTAAGGTTTCATTTCATGCTTTTGATCATCAATTTTTCTTGAAACCTCTATCGCTATTTCTCATTTGTTATCGAGGTCCGCAATTACAATATATATTATTTTATTGTAAGGATCTTGTATTATCATCAGGTAGAAGGACATTTTGCCTTCTTTGACATGGCATATCAAGGCTTTGCTAGTGGTAATCCAGAAAGGGATGCCAGGTCAATTCGGATTTTTCTTGACGATGGGCATTTAATAGGATGTGCTCAATCCTATGCAAAAAACATGGGGCTTTATGGCCAGAGAGTCGGTTGCCTTAGGTTAGTATGAACCTGCATTGAGATTTAACGATCTCACTTCTATATTGCTTTTGTACTTATCTAACTACTATATCTATGATATTGCCGTGAGAATTTATCTTAATTCGATGTGGGGTTACCTAATGGGAGGCAGATCTTATAGAGAATACTGGGAAGGAAATTTTGTTTTCAGAAAACTATGGAAGATGTTTAAAAGTGGCCTCAACGGCAGGACTTGTTTCTATCAGTCATAAATGCTAAAGGATAATTAAATAACAAAAATCTGATAAATTAATACATGTTAAATACCATACATGTTGACATTTCTGTTTAGGTGGCATTGTCACTTGATTGTTTTCTTTCATGGTTGTCAATGTCATTGTAAGTGACTATCATTCGATAAATGATGTCTCTCATGGAGCTTACAAGTTTGATATTTATGGTTTGCGCCTGAAGTTCATTAAGATTCTCTTCGTTATCAGGCTTCTTCCACCAGAAGGTCCTTTCATTTGTTAAGATATGTTGATTAGTTGCCATAAGTTTTGAGTTAGCTTATAACCTTGTAATATTACAGGATGATAGTTCCTATTGCTGTAGCTTAAAATGCAGTGATGCAAATAAATGCATCCGTACCTAGGTATCCCCTTTTAGCATCTATTTTAACTGAACTCGGGAATACTTCCAAACTTTATGCTTTTTGTATATTACTTGCAGTGTGGTTTGCGATGATGAGAAACAGGCTGTGGCGGTGAAAAGTCAATTGCAGCAGCTTGCGAGACCTATGTACAGTAACCCACCAGTCCACGGGGCCCTCATAGTTGCTACCATACTTGGTGATCCTTCCTTGAAAAATCTCTGGTTGCAAGAAGTAAAAGTAATACATCTCAACTTGGTTCATTGTTATTCTATGCCTTCTTCCATTATGCTTCCTGAATTCCTAAATTGGATTGTCTCCAGGGAATGGCTGATCGCATCATTGGAATGAGAACCTCCCTACGAGAAAACCTTGAAAAGCTGGGGTCACCTCTTTCGTGGGAGCACATAACGAAACAGGTCGGTCTCATCATATACCTACCTACCTACCCCATTGACCCATTCATTCCTATCATATATATATATATATATATATATATATATTATATATGGGAGGGATTCAATGACATGCAGTTATACAATTATACATGCATTTTCAATTCCGGCTCCTAGTATCGTCCGTTGACGGAATTGATCATATCATTAGAAAGCTTATACATAGAAGATCATATGTGACATATTTATTTCGGGTTCATTTAAATATTTACTCCTGGTTTGCCATGCAGATTGGGATGTTTTGCTTCAGCGGCATGACACCTGAACAAGTGGATCGCTTAACCAAAGAATATCATATTTACATGACTCGCAATGGGCGTATTAGGTATAATGCAGTGCAATGCAATGCTATCATCTTTTTCTTTCATGCATGATCCTTATATGGCTGAACATGTTCCAGTTCCACCCTCTTTTCGAATCATGATTTTCTTAATTTGTGCACATCAATCACAGTATGGCTGGAGTAACCTCTGGCAACGTTGGATACTTGGCAAATGCTATACATGAGATCACAAAATCTGGGTAGCTGAGTTTGCCAATTTTGACGGCAAATCAGCTTGGAGGAGTAGGTTGACTACGTCATTGGACACATGCAAGCAGTTCTACTGTTGGCTGATTCTTGTATTTACCCGAGAGAATAAAATTGATCACCAACATCAGCTAAAAGTGATCGAAACAATTTGGATTAAGAAATTTGCTTAATAAATTCATTTTAGGGGTATTTTGATTTTTTTTTTATAGTGAAACCATCATGACCAAAATTAATTTTGGATTCATATGGACACGACAATGTTATGGGTGATGCATCACTTTTTCATATCGCATTTGCATCCGCTAATGTTTGAGTGTTGGATGAAATATGGGGTTGAGGTGGTGGCAAATCGGACAGTGGTGTAAAAATTGTACTAAAAAATAGTGCTTTATATCATTTTTAGTGAGCGAAATTGTGCGATTGATATTAAATCCAGCGACTCCCATGAAGATACAAGGTCTCTGCTGAAAATTAATGCACAATCGGGTGCCCACACGAGAAAATGTAGCAAGAAGAGGGGTACCTATGGTTACTGATCAATGCCCACGCTGTGGAAATGGGCCCAAAACGGCAGACCATCTGTTTATCCATTACCCTGAATCGCAGCAAGTCTGCGGATGAACTTTGGACTGGTTAGGGCTGCAACTGGTTTTCCCCCACACAATCAACCAGATACCAAGTCTACTGGCAGGACAACAATTCGACTCCAAATCAAGAAGAGCTTGGACTGCAATCTGGCAGATTATGTGTTGGTATATCTGGAAAAACCGAAACCTAATCATCTTCAACCAAGAACAAACGCAGATAGGCGGAATGCTGGAGAAGATCCAAACGGAGAGCTGGTTAATCTTGAGAGTGTATCAGTAAATAGAAATTGCAGTAAACCTGCAAATGTGGTGTAATGACGTCAATATTGGGTATATACTCGTCAAAGTTGAAGGATACCTCGCAATTACTTGACGAGTAAACCACGCAGATAGGCATATACTCGTCTTTTATAACAATTTGCCTATTTGAGTCAGTGTTGCTTTATGCAACAGGTTACCTTTGCATAAAACCATAGAAAACAAAGCACTGCAGCAGTTCTTTCCAATTGTGATTACTGTATAGTCGAAGGTACTTCAACTTCACGCAAGGTGCACAGCTCTGTTTTCTCCAGAAAAACACTAGATCGTTAAACCTGAGATGATTTACCTGCACATAAATGATTCAAACACGAAAGCTCGATGATCCCTTTTCACAAAAACTGCATTTGGTTAGATTGTATTTGCCACAGCTTCGATATCCCAATTGGCTGATTCCATTTCACGAATCATCAGCTTGACAAAACATCGAACAGATCTCAGGCAATAGTTCAGTACCAGCGTTCGGAGACCTGTTAACGACGACAATGTTTAACAGAGTGAAGCTTTCATCAGGGGTCTCTGTTTATCGCTGGAACATTGTTACCGGGTACTCGTCGGTGTTCACCGTTTTGCTCTGGTTCAAGTTGTGTGGGTTACAGGATCTTGCTCAAACTTGAGGAAACACAAAGAGACAGTCAGTTACAGTAGACAACAAAATGAAATCGAAAGAATAAATCTCGCAATCAAAAATAGTAAACACAAAAACTCCTATTTTTGTGAAATGTGCGTAGATCCGTCGCAAGAACACAACGTAGAACTCAAGAACAGTCCGAAAAGCATAGCCGT
>JAOYMZ010000012.1:113233-136488 GCA_025802335.1 Pinguicula primuliflora
TGTCAAATTAGGCTCGATCAGGAATCACGGGCCATTGACATTTGTCATCATTCGGTATTTAATCTCGGGACAGTGATTGTGTGCAAAGTGCATAAAACATAGATGCAGTGGGGAGTGTGATTGTGTAATTGAAATAGGGATAATCAAGACAACTCCCTCTTCGGGCCTAAGGGGCAATGGGTCATCTTTACAATCTTTGGGCTCCGGATTGGACATCATATCCGGGCTGGATTTGGGCCCACTTCCAACAGGTCTAACTCAGAATTAAAAGCTTATCGCATTTTGCTTGTTCGAAAAATGGGTAATTATCGGGTAACTGGTGCCCATCGGGTCCGGGTACCGGGTACCCAAGTCCGAGTCCGGGTAGCATTTTTGCTACTTAAAAAAACTGGGTTCGGGTTCGGGTAGTGCACTATCCGGACTCGATATCCGGTTGTGCACCCCTAGCAATCGTCCTGACCTCGAACAATCATGTATATCCTAGAAGAGACATTCGTGCTCCAACTATCCTATAATTAGCACAACATTCGCTGTTCTAATCACGTCTGACGGTAAGATCGCAACAATGTATGGTACGCCCCGATAATTGATGTCGGTCCTTTAACTATTAAACAAACACACCTATCGATAAAACTGCGACCCATCGTGGTTATTCCGAAAGCGTTATTCCCAAAACTATCCTGTAATAAGCACATAATCCATTGTTCTATTCACGTCGGTAATACGTGGTAAACCTGGACAAGCCGTCATAAACATTTAATAATAAACAGCCCACTAGAGATTTATTATACCATAATTAAATATCTCGTATAGCATATTCAGATCAAACACAATAATCATCCTGACCTCGGACAATCGTGGATATCCATGAACTGGCATTCGTGCTCCAACTATCCTGTAATTAGCACAACATCCGCTGTTCTAATCACGTCTAACGGTAAGAATGCGACAATGCGTGATATGCCCAGATAATTGAAGTCGATCCATTAACTATTAAACAAATACACATATCGATAAGACCACAATCCATCGTGGTTATCCCGAAAGCGGTATTCTGAAAACTATCCTGTAATAAGCACATAATCCGTTGTTCTATTTACGTCGGTAATACGTGGTAGACCCAGACACGCCGTTGGGCAATAAACATTTAACAATAAACAACCCACCAAAGCTTTGTTATACCATAATTAAATATTTTTTTCATAATTAAATATCCCGTATAGCATAATTAAATTTTGTAATACCATAATTAAATATCTCGTATAGCATATTCGGATCAAACACAACAATTATCCTGACCTCGGACAATCGTGGATATCCCGAAAGAGACATTCATGCTCCAACTATCTTGTAATTTGCACAACATCCACTGTTCTAATCACGTCTGACGGTAAGATTGCGACAATGCGTGGTACGTTCGGATAATTGAAGTCGGTCCATTAACTATTAAACAAACACACATATCGATAAGACTGTGACCCATTGTGGTTATCCCAAAAGCGTTATTCCGAAAACTATCATATAATAAGTACATAATCCGTTGTACTATTCATGTCGGTAATATATGGTAAACACGAACACGCCGTCGGGCACTAAACATTTGACAATAAACAATCCATTAGAGATTTGTTATACCACAATTAAATATCCCGTATAGCATATTCGGAACAAACATAACAGTCGACTTGATATGGCCGATCGTGGTTTTCCCGGATGAGATATTCGTGCTCCAACTATCCTGAAGTTAGCCCAACATCTGCTATTCGATTCACGTCTAACAGTAAGATCGTGCCTATGCGTGGTAAGCCCAGATAATTTGGTCGGTCCATTAACTATGAACCAGACACAGCTATCGACAAGACCTTGACCCATCATGGTTATCCCGGATGAGTTATTCATGCTCCAACTATCCTGTAATAAGAAGCACAACATCCATTGTTCTATTCACGTCGGATGGTAAGAGCACGACTATACGTGATAAACCCAAACACGCCATCTATCACTAAACATTTAATAATAAACAACCCACCAGAGCTTTGTCATTCATACTCACTTGATGTGGTATACCCGAATATTTCAATGACAAGGACAATGATAGAAATTCACGACTGGACGTGGTATACCCGAATATTTAATTTGGACCCTAAACTCTAGAATCTTGAACGATGACAAGAAATACGCGATTCGACGTGGTATAACCGAATTGGTCGAGTCGGGCCCTAAACCATAGAGACGTTAGCTATTCGACTGGATGTGGTGTACCCGAATACGTCGAGTCGGGCCCTAAAGCTAAAGGTTCTATCAATGACGAGAACTACGTGACTCGATGTGGTGTACCCGAATATTTTAGTCGGGCCCTAAACTCTAGAGGCTAGAACAATTTCGATAATTACGCGATTTGACGTGGTATACCCGAATATTATAGTCGGGTCCTAAACCATAGAGGCTAGAACAATTTTGACAATTACGCGACTAGACCTGTTGTACTCGAATACTTTAGTCGAGTCCTAAACTCTAGAGGCTAGAACAATTTTGACAACTACGCGACTAGACGTGGTGAACCCGAATTAATCGGTCGAACCCCATATCCAAGATTCATAAACAACCAAGTCCCAATAATTATTCCTAAATTCGTCTTCCCGGCCTGTAACAAACCACTCTTGAGTCTTGACCCCATTCAGAATGCCACAACTCCATTCTTTACATGTAATTGCACTATGTATAATTCATTCATTTCCAAGTCCATATACTCCTACTAGGAATACAATGAAGTCTCTTTGTTCACAACAATAGACTTGTATGAGAATATAATCTTATCTCACGCAGTGCATCCAAAATAAGTGATATTGTCACACATATCATTATGCCATCCTCCAACACAATATACTTTTATATTAGTCAATATATATATATATATTAATTATTAGAATATTTTTATTTTAAAAGTTAATCTGTTAACCCGAATAGTGTCGAGATTATTACGATGGCTATCGGGAATATTGCGACTACATGCGGTTAATCCGATTACAGCATTCAGTCCCTTATCCTACTTTCTTAACTATCGGTGACCTGTTTGAATTTTCCCCTATACACGTAACCCGAATAGCTGAGTCGTCATACACACGCCATGCATCACCGGCGCGACTACGCATGGTGAACCCAGATACATCTGTCTGACCCTAAACCCACAATGGTTCTTTTCATAGAATATGCGTGCACGTTTAGTCTTTTCATGATCTGCACGAAGTGGCGTCTTTTCATTAACAGAGCACGTCTTTTCATATCCTTTCATATACCACATTCACGATGCAATTATGATAATTCTAGTCCCTATAAGTATATGCAACAATCAACTTGAAACCTACTCCTCATTCACAACATGGTTGCCAATGTTGCTTCCTTTTCCGATTCCATTCCCGCCAAAATAAGACTCAACATATTCTTCTGTACTGCTGCCTTCTACCAATGACTATTACAAGTGAAGTGGTGCTGGTCTGTCTTACGGGATAAAAAGAGCTGTCCAGATTCTAATATTTCATGTCTTCAGTCAGTGGTACTTTTGGCGCAAAATCTCACAGAGAGCCGAAAATCTTTCTCTAAGAGGAGGAGAAGAAACTTCATAATGGTGTATGCAAATGAAGGTCGGCAGAGGGATTCGTTCGTTTCTCGATGATGCAGAGTAGCTTATAGTTCAGGGGATGAAACTTCATAATAGTATATAACAAATGAAGTGTCAACAGAGGGATTCGTTCGTTTCTCGACGGTGTAGAGTAGCTTATAGTTTAGTTAATTTTATTATGTACTTTGTTCAGATTTTGTTGAGTTCGCAAATCTTACTATGGCATAACGCGACAAGTCATGTCGATTTGTAAAATTTATTCGTACACATTGAATTGAATCAAAATTCAAGCCACATCAAACACCTTAAAGTGTACATTGTTACGATTCCAAGTATCCTCCAAAAATCGATAAAGCAGACAGTTCCCGATAATATAACAGTGTATCATTATTCATGTAGTCTGTAGGATTTGTGATGTTCATCGTGTGTAATTCGATGTTCTTGCACATGTAGACTCTGCAACCTCCGCTGTATACAAACCAATGAACAAACTGTTAACGAATTAAAGCAATAATTGAACTTACCCAACATATGAGTGGCTGAAATAACTTATTACTGTATGTCCCCATGATCACGTCGAAGCTCATAAGAAAGGAATCCTGGAGGATGGGATCATTTCCATACATCTTCTACGAGTAGCTTACCCCACATGGCACCTTCTTTGAAAGGCTTCAGAATCTCCAGGATCAGTGTGCATAATGGACGCAATGACTTTTGGATCTGATCGTCTGAATAAGCCATCGGCTGATTGTCAATAACGGTGATCCGACCTCCTTCCAAGTACAAGACAGCCGCCACCCATTGTGTCCCTCCCACAAGCCAAGGCACGTACGCGGCCTTGCAAGTCAACTACGTCGGTCCCTTGCCGGGGGTCAATTCATCTTGTGGGAAAATGTTCTTGTATTTTCCAGATCTCTTCCTCATAAGATAAAAGATTTCATCAACATGCTAAGAAAAAGTGGAAAACCAATTATTAGTATGTATGGTACAACTAATGGTTATATACACGACTAGAGCAAAACCATCAGAATAAATACTTACATTATCCTCTAGCCAAAAATCTGTTGCCATAAGGGTTATGAAGAATTTTGGTGCCAGTTCCATAAAACCACCACGAATGTATTTTGGACAATGTGTTTCATCACTCGTATTCATCCATCTTGTTAGACATTCAAGACGTTGATTGAATTCATCTCCCGCACTTGTAGAGTCATCTGTATTGTAAACTGCCTTCGTCCTCTTAATTTTAGGCCATGGAAATATCAAGTATTAGTGTTTCAATGGCCCCCGTTTCCTCTTTGTACTCCAAACCGCTTCTTGTTCTTCACCAATTTCTTTATTTACGATCGATGCAGACATAGGCTTAAGATCTCCAACATATTCGTCTTCCGGATGTACAGGATCAGGTGGCACATCCGTGCCTTCTAACTACCGTGTAGGGTTGCCGTATATGTACGAGTACAAATTATCACTTGCAGCACCAGAAGGTTCCATAGAGGAGGCGACTGGTTTAGAGGCGGTAACTGGCTCCACATTGTCGGTGACTAGTTTTGAGGCAGGAACTGGATCCACATTGTCGGCGACTGGTTTAGAGGCAAGAACTGACTCCACATTGTCGGTGCTAGGTTTTGAGGCAGCGATTATCTCCACAGAGGCAACATTCATGTTAACCAAGTCGTCGACTGGCTTGGTTCCGAGACTAACTAGACTCTGAATCCTGTTCCGCAACTCTTCAATTTTCCTTTCTTTCACTACACTGTCCTCATGATAAAACTTAACAATCACGTCGATTTATTTTTTAAGTTTGGCCCTACACCCCATCAAAATGTTATGACATTCCAGAGTTCATCCACTATCTTCTTATTTTCCACCGAGGAATTAGTCTTGGAACCGAGAATATCCTTCATATATGGCATTCTACTTTCTTCCCTCAAAGGTTTTAGGATCGGATAAAGAACACCCTGGGAAAAGAATCGAGAAAACAATTGTTAGGTTAGGAATGTGCATCGTATGTGCAGGGCCCCGTATGTGCAGGATGGGTTCATCCCGACAGGCGTGTATACGGGGTCGCACAATCATGCTTAGGATGGGTAAATCACGACAGACGTGATTTACCCGAAATAATGCATACAGAAATTCCGAATGTTGCATGTCGTTTGTGGATGACTCCATATATGCAAGGTAGGAGAATCAAAACAGGCATGATTATCAGAATTATGAATGTTACTGTCTAATCCCGTATGCAGTATCAGAGATGCACGTAAACGTCACCCCAGATCGAGGCCTGTAGTTCCTTACCCTTTTGTTGCGAAAAGCATCAATGATTTCTTCCTGACTACTCATCATCGGACAACAACTCCAGTTCAGGAACCTAGGAAACCTCATCGTGCTTCCATCACCTATACAGTTGCCACACATTGGGGAGAGCTTGGTAATTGCCTCCAACGCCCAAATCTGTTTCAATGGAATACATATACTTCTTAGTTACATCTTCACGTTAGACTTCATATACAAAAACATCAATAAATGATAAACGACTCACATGTAGACCAAACTGGAAACTTGTCAGCGTGTAGATCTCTTTTTACCTTGGTCCACGATACTTTTAGTACTTGACCCTAAGGTCTTTAAGACCGACGCTATGGACGATCTCCACGTAAGCGAGAACTCGAGAGAACTTGAGAGAAGGAAAGTATATGTGAATTGCTAATTGCAAAACGTGTGTTTTAAACTCCTTCATTGATCTTATTTATAGATGAGACCCTAAGAGTTTCGGAGAGTCACAAGAGTTCGAAAGGTTACAAGTGTTCCGAAAAGTCACAAGAATTCCAAAAAGTCACAAGAGTTCAAAAGGTCAGAAGAGTTCGAAAAATTACAAACACGTTTGTCTTACAAGTACAAAACGCGTAGCAATTAATTCGTAATTGTCCACAATTTATTTTTTCTTCTCCAAGTAAGGGAATTGCCCACAAAAATAGATTAATATTTTCTGTGGCAAAATAAATTTCCGTTTCCAAAATCGGTATGGGACAAAAGGAATATCTCCTTCTTTATGACAAGCTTTTACAAGCCATTTCTCCAACAACTGCTGTGCTAGATCTTTTTTAGCCGACATTGTTGGAAAGAATCGAATAAAAAGAAAAGGAGAGATTTGTAATAAGGTATACCTTTCTTAGCCAATGCCGTTGGAAAGAATCGAATAAAAAGGAAAGGAGAGATTAATCACTCCATATCTCCCGGGATTTGATGTACCAAAATCCCGTGACTTACTATATCATCTCTTGTCTATTTATTGTACCTTGTATACTGATGAAGAACACAACAAAAAGGAAGAGAAAGAAGGATCAAGGGTCCTCACATGGAGTAGAATTTTTTCCCGAACCACGTAAATCTTGCATCTTATTCATACCAATATACAAAACATACAATTCTTTATGGATTGGATCCAGGGTTCTTATCCCTACATCACCTTCCCTACATCAGAGAGTTTGTGGTGTACTCTTGCCAAAACATTTAAAACCGAAAAAGACAGTCTATAGATTTTTGATTTAAAAACGAAAGCAGATCGTTTGTCACAAAATCAAAGCAGTATTGAATAATACTACAACAAATCAAACAGCCTATGGATAGAAATCGATAAGAGAAGGCCAAATCCCATGAAGTTTGAAGAAGACATCTTGAAATACAATGAATTACAGTCTGAAGACTGACTGTTCACCTTTTTGTCTGGACTCGATAGAATCTTTGATCCCATAGTCCGAGACATCCTGAAAGCAAAACCTCTGCTGGGAGTTGATGAAGCACATGCGACCCTCCGGTTTGAAGTTGCACGTTGGGAAATACTGAATTTGGCGAACAACCCGGAGACCCCATCAGAATATGA
Organism: Pinguicula primuliflora; assembly: GCA_025802335.1. NCBI lineage: Eukaryota > Viridiplantae > Streptophyta > Magnoliopsida > Lamiales > Lentibulariaceae > Pinguicula > Pinguicula primuliflora. The sequence continues at coordinate 120,736 of JAOYMZ010000012.1, forward strand.
CATTGGGTTCGGGCCTGTCAGCTCAAACCACAGCCCAATCATCATGCGGGCCTATTTCTGTGACCCACTTGGAGACTGTGCTCCACAGCCCAAAAACAGAAATTGGAGGGGCGCATTTTAGTGTGTCGAGTGGTGCCCGACTCGGAAACATCGACCCGACAGCCTAGAATCGATCCGAATACCTAGATTTGACCCAAACTCGACCCGAATACATCATCGCCCTGAGTCCAGTTGTTTTCACAGTGGTCGCCGATCAGAAGGGACGGGTTCTGCCACCGTTTCGTCATTCCGACCAAGGTGTGACTATTGCGGAAAATTAGGCCATATGTAGAAGGAATATTACTGTAGAGTCGGTTATCCGGCGAACCACCCAGTAAATTGCAGATATTCTGGCCAGAATCGAGGGACAATTGCCGTCGGTGAAGGAGTCAACCAGGAGGACGACGGTGAGTGCAGCTTCGCAACACTGGGAGTTGGGAGGCGACAGCCCACTCCGGCACCGACGATGGCTATTACGTCGAAATGGACGGAAATCGAGAGATGGAACAGAGCGACTGCCTCGTCACGAGAGAAAAAAGAGTAGACAAAATCCACGGAAATGAAAAATGCGACTGACAGACAGGTATGATGGTGAGGGGGCGAAATTATCCCCTTGCCATTCTCCCTTTATTACTGCCAAATATTTTCTGAAATGGTGTTTTGGGGATTGTTTTGGGGATGATGAAAATTCTGATTTTGGGATTGCTGATAGTTCGAATGAGAAAAATAATCAGTGGATATTTTATTGTGGGGCAACTGATATAGTGACGTTTGATATTAATGATTTTTGTGAGCCACAGGATCATCGGAAGCGAAGTATTCAGATAGCTAATGGAGAATTACTACCTGTTGAGGGTGCTGGGATAATTGAGATCACACCACGTCTCAAATTATCCCATTGTTTATAGGTGTCGGCTTTGTCTCATAAATTACTATCCATTAGCCATGTTATGAAAGAGCTGAATTGTGCAGTAATAATGGACCCTACATTTTGTGTGTTGTGGGATATTCGGACGAAGGAGATTCTTGGGCATGGTACTGAATGGGATGGACTGTACTACGTGTACGAAGTTGCTCCTTCTACAAAATCCCTGTCTGCTCGTAGTCTTACATCCTAGAAAAGTTGGTTGTGGCACCAACGCTTAGGTCATTCCTCCGATAACTATCTCAAGAAACTATTTCCTCATTTATCTAGTTTTCCTATATCATGTGATCGTGCCTACGGGCTAAGGCCCATCGGGCTTCCATTCCTCCTAGCTTATCACGTACTGATAAATCTTTTTCTATTATTCATTCTGATGTTTGGGGACCTACCTCAGTTGTTGGGAATAGTGGATTGAGATATATTGCCTTATTTATTGATGACTGCACTCGTATGAGCTGGATATATTTTTTGAAAAATAAATCAGAGGTTGTTGCAAAGTTTATTCAGTTTAATCAAATGATTACCACTCAGTTTGAATTACCCATTAAAGTTCTCAGCTCAGATAATGGGAGGGAGTTTCTGAACTCCCACATGTCTATGTTTTGCTCTGACAAGTGGTTGATTCACTAAGCCACTTGTCCATATAGTCCGGAACAGAATGGTGTGGCTGAAAGGAAGAATCGTTTTTTATTTGAGATTACTCGGGCAATTATGTTGGAATCAAAGGTACCATCACTGTTTTGGCCTGAAGCCGTTGCCACCGCCACTTATCTTACGAACCGTCTACCAACTAATATACTGAATCTCGCCACACCCCTCTAGGCGTTATCCTCTCACACGAGAATTCCTCTGTATCTCACCTTAGCTCTACGAGTGTTTGGGTATTCCGTTTTTGTTCACATACCAAAGGTGAACCGTACGAAGTTTGATCCATGCTCTTTGAAGTGTGTCTTTGTTGGCTATGGAGTACATCAGAAGGGCTATCAATATTATGATCCCGAATCTAGAAGGTTGTTTACTAATGTCTATTGTGACTTTGTTGAAGACGAGTTCTATTTCTGTCGTTCTCCGGTATCTAGTGGTCAGGGGGAGACCGTGAGTGAAACGTTCAGTTGGGTGCAGGTTGATCTACACGATCAAAATAAAGGCTGATGGAATAGTGGAGAGATTCAAGGTACGACTGGTGGTGAAAGGATATATCCAGACTTATGGGATGAACTATTCTGAGACGTTTTCTCCTGTGGCTAAAATAGATCCTATTCGTATATTATTTTCTATTGCAACTAACACGGACTGGCCACTACGCTAGTTTGACATCATGAATGCATTCTGTCATGGGAGATCTAGAAGAGGAAGTATATATGGAGAGTCCATCTGGCTTCTCAGCACAGTTTCAACCCAATGAGGGGTGCAGACTGAGAAAGGCTCTATATGGACTGAAATCTCTCCGAGCTTGGTTTGGACATTTTACCATGACAATGGAGCGTTATGGATACCATCAGAGCAACTCTAATCATACCATATTCTTAAAAAGACGACCGCAAGTAATCACTTATCTCATTATATATGTCGTTGATATGATAATAACTGGAGATGATGAGGAAGAAATTGCAACCCTGAAGGCTAGTCTGTTTAAGGACTTGGGAGCACTTAAATATTTTTTGGGAATTGAGGTACTTCGATCCAGAGGAGGAATTTACATTTGTCAGCGAAAGTATATCTTGGACTTGTTGGCTCCTTCCATATTGGAATGCTTCGGCTGATAATGCAGCTCAAACGATTGGAATTTGCCACATAACAACCTTATCCTTGAGACCAATGGATTGGTACTGGATTCACGAACCGAATTGATCCGTATTATGGCTTGAGAACAGTCTGACAAGCAACTTATGTGTCTGGTGTCAAGCCTGACAGCCTCTGTAGACCAACTAAGATAGCCCATAGTTCTGTGCCTACTGGGTTGGTTTGTCCTTAGTCCGCCCAATTTTCTTTTGTATTTCAAAATGCTCACTATATACTAAATAGAATCAAATTTGTGGGGTTTAAATAATTAAGAAAATAGTTAATGATTTAAAAATAAAAAATTTGATTTCTTTTTTTGAAATTCTTATATCGAATATGTAATTTTGACACTCGTAACACACAATAATGCTTGTTGCCAATAAAATATTTATTTAATATAATTTTAGTTATTTTAGCGGACACTCTGGTTGTACACCAACAAAGTCGTTGATGAACGAATTCGAATTCAGCTCGTTTAAAGCACTTTTGTTCGGTTCGTGAATCTTAACGAACAGAGCTCAAAGACAAAACTTTGTTGGCTAAGATTAGCAAATAAGCTCGGCTCAGTTCGTCAAACATGACCTGTTCGTTCAAGTTCGGTTCTTTAAACAATCCTATGTGTATGATTATTTTATTTTTGGTATTATAATTTTATGGTTGTATATAATGAGACATGAGACGAATTGATTTATGTTCTCCAAGTTCAGGTGAGTAAACTACATAATCAAAGGGCGCAATTTATTAAAATCTTGAAAATTTTGATTGATTTTAATTATGTTTGATATCGTATCAATCAATTCTGAATAGTTATATTGATTATAGTTTAAAATTATTGCAATATATTCGTAATTACATGTATATTTACCATCAATTATGATTGTTTTTGTTGAATGAGGGTAAACATATTAATTTGTCCTTACTTTTCATTACTCATTAATGCAAATAAACTAAGTAAACGAGCTCAAACATGTAAACAACACACATAAACAAGACGAACACGAACGAACATAAACGAGTCCATTCACATGCTTGTTCGCAAACTGTTCATGAACAACTCGCGAACCTTAACGAACATAGTTCAAACATAAAACTATGTTCGTTAAGCTTAACAAACAAGCTCAACTCATTCGTTAAGCTTAACAAACGAGCTTGACTCGTTCATTAAGGTTAACAAATAGAGCTTGAACATTGCATGATTGTTCGAGCTCGCTTTGTTACACAACCCTAATTTTGACGCGTGTATTCAAATATTTTTACATCTTCGATAAGTCAATACCCTGAGCCAGTGGAAGGGGTGAGCAAATGCTGTTCGGACCTCGGGATTGTCCGAAGGCCCGGTGGGCCTGAAGTCTGAAAAAAATGAGTTTGGAACGGGTTTGGGCCCTAATAATAATATATTTAAAAAAATACTTAGAAATATAAGGGAAATCTCTTTCTAATCTACATTTTCATCCGCCGTCAATGAGGAGGGTAAGTAAGGATATTCAAGGGAGAATAAGGCAAGATGAGAAAGCACGAAGGAGATTGGGCAAAGATTTTTCGAGCAAGAGAAGGTTAGGAAAGAAAGATCTATGATAGGTGGTTTACTTTTTAAAGGTGGAATTTGGGAAGTTAGGTAGATGAGTTTTTCTGTTAAATTTTACCTGCTACACGCAAAATTTTGTTTGTTACACGCGTTGTTACTGGTAAGAATTTATGGTTTACTCCTTAGATTGCATTTGTTTGTTGAATTTTGTGTGCTACAAAGTTTATTGTTTGTTGAATTTATGGTTTACTCATTAAATTGAATTTGTTTGTTGAACTTGAACTTTACCAGCTACATGCATTGCTACTGGTAGGAGTTAGGAGGAATTTTGATGATGTTATCTTTCATCTTGTATTTTTAGGAAATTGGTTATTTAAATTCAGAGAATTTATTTTAATTTATATCTTAATTTGTTATTTGAAATACAGGAAAATAATTTTTTTGTGATAAAATTGAATCAAAACTTTGATTTATTTTTAAATTGTGCAATAAATAAATAAATATTAATTTTTTTTAAATTTGAAACTTGGGCATCGGACTTCGAAACGGAATCAGGTCCAAAATTTTAGACCCGAATTAAAACGGGACCCGAATACCCACTTCTAGCCAGTTACTCATCCCCCAAGTGACATCCCTAAACTTAATGATACATGTATTTTAATTAAGAATTTAGCAAGTTTAGTCTATCATTTAAATGTCATTAAGAATTTTCTATTTTAAATAATTAATATTTTATTTTTATAAGAATGAATTCTGAATTAGTTGTTGAGACATCTAGCATTATACAAACTTAATTTAGAATTTATTATTGATTAGAAATTATAATTTTTTAAATAGGTTTCGTTTCGTTCACGGTTTAACATATTTATTATCTCCAGACATAAATCGTTTTTAATTATTTTTGTTCAAAACTAAAAACTTTTCTTCTGCGACTGCGTATTTCGTAAGGTCCATCCCCATCCTTTCATCTTTGCGTCTTCCAGAATTTTCACGCAACCACGAATTCTTTTGTGTGTGTGAGATTGATATAAGGTTGGGAGGTAGCAGATTTCTTATAAATTAATCCGGAAAAATGGTGTTTGTTCGCACTCCGTTGAACAAAACCCTAGCTCTGAATGTCAATCCTTCCACCACTACTCTGCGGTCTCTTAACCTCCATATCCAGCGTAATTGCTTCATACCCATAACTCAGCAGCGCCTCTACCTTGCCGCCCGGCTACTCTCCGTCCCGGATTACGACGACGCCTTACTCATCGAACTCGGGGTTTCCGATAATTCGACCCTAACTCTCCACGTTCCGTTCCTTGGGGGGATGCAGGCGCCTGTAGCTCCCAGGGGAAGGTTGGAATTCCTCACTACAAAACCGCCGGCGAATTATGTGGCTGGGCTTGGACGTGGTGCCACGGGATTCACCACCCGTTCTGATATTGGACCGGCCCGGGCTGCGCCTGACCTACCAGATAGATCGGCAGCTGCGATTGGCGCTCCGGCCGCTGCTGGAGTTGGCCGTGGCCGTGGGAAGGGAACTGGTGAGGAGGAAGAGGAAGAGGAGAATGAGGAGAAGGGATATGATGAAAATCAGAAGTTTGATGAGTTTGAAGGGAATGATGCGGGACTGTTTGCATCTGCTGAGTATGATGAAGAGGATAAGGATGCAGATGAGGTGTGGGAGGCTATTGATAAGAGGATGGATTCCCGTAGGAAAGATAGGAGGGAGGCAAGGCTGAAGGAGGAAATTGAAAAGTATAGGGCCTCGAATCCGAAAATCACCGAACAGTTTGCTGATTTGAAAAGGAAATTGTACTCTGTATCAGCTGAAGAGTGGGATAAAATACCTGATGTTGGAGACCACTCTTTGAGAAACAAGAAGAAGAGGTTTGAGAGTTATGTTCCGGTTCCAGACACACTTCTGGAAAAAGCCAGGCAGGAAAAGGAACACGTGAGCGCTTTTGATCCAAAGAGCAGAGCAGCTGGCGGCACTGAAACTCCTTGGTCGCAAACCCCTGTAACAGATTTGACTGCGGTAGGTGAAGGGAGACGAACTGTGCTGTCATTGAAGCTGGAAAAAAAAGGTGATGATATAACTGGGCTGACTGTTGTGGATCCTAAGGGTTACTTGACTGATTTGAAGAGTATGAAGATTACTAGTGATGCTGAGGTATCTGATATTAATAAGGCTAGGCTTTTACTGAAATCTGTCACACAGACAAATCCAAAACATCCTCAAGGTTGGATGGCGGCAGCTAGATTGGAGGAGGTAGCAGGGAAGATTCCGGTTGCACAGAAGTTGATACGGAAAGGATGTGAAGAATGCCCAAAGAGTGAGGATGTATGGTTGGAGGCTTGTCGCTTGTCACCATCACCTTCGGAAGCCAAAGCTGTGATTGCAAAGGGTGTTAAGGCAATCCCCAACTCGGTAAAACTGTGGATGGAAGCAGCAAAGCTTGAGCAAGATGATGCCCAAAAAAGTAAGGTGCTGAGGAAAGCACTCGAACAAATTCCGGACTCAGTAAGACTCTGGAAGGCTGTTGTGGAACTTTCTAATGAGGAAGATGCAACACACTTGCTGCAGAGAGCTGTCGAGTGTTGCCCATTGCATGTGGATATGTGGCTTGCTCTTGCTAGGTTGGAAACTTATGAAAATGCTAAGAAAGTGTTGAATAAAGCTAGGGAGAAGCTACCTAAGGAGCATGCTATATGGATCACCGCTGCCAAATTGGAAGAAGCTAATGGGAACACTGCCATGGTTGGGAAGATTATAGAAAGGGGTATCCGTGCTTTACAGAGGGAAGGCGTTGAAATTGATAGAGAAATGTGGATGAAAGAGGCCGAGGCAGCGGAAAGAGCTGGTTCTGTCACAACTTGTCAGGCCATTATTCATAATACTATTGTGGTTGGGGTGGAGGAGGAAGATAGGAAGAGGACCTGGGTTGCGGATGCTGAGGAGTGCGAGAAGAGAGGTTCAATTGAGACGGCAAGAGCTATCTATGCTCATTCTCTCACAGTATTTAGGACTAAGAAGAGCATATGGCTTAAAGCAGCTCAGCTTGAAAAAAGTCATGGTACTAGGGAATCCCTGGACGCGCTGCTGCGTAAGGCAGTCACTTACATACCACATGCTGAAACCTTGTGGCTGATGGGCGCCAAAGAAAAGTGGCTTGCTGGTGATGTTCCGGCAGCTCGGGCAATCCTCCAAGAAGCATATGCCGCAATCCCGAATTCTGAAGAAATATGGCTTGCTGCATTCAAGCTTGAGTTTGAGAACCACGAACCGGAGAGAGCCAGGATGCTTCTTGCAAAGGCAAGAGAAAGAGGAGGGACGGAAAGAGTATGGATGAAATCTGCAATAGTTGAGAGAGAGTTGGGAAACATTGCAGAAGAGAGAAGATTGTTGGATGAAGGTATAAAACTCTTCCCTTCATTCTTCAAACTCCGATTGATGCTAGGGCAGTTGGAGGAGCGTCTTTTAAACTTTGAGAAAGCCAAGGAAGCATATGATTTGGGCTTGAAGCATTGTCCGAATTGCATTCCTCTCTGGCTGTCGCTCGCACACCTTGAGGAAAAAGTAAATAACATAAGTAAGGCTCGTGCAGTTCTCACCATGGCAAGGAAGAGAAATCCTAGAAGTTCTGAGCTTTGGCTTGCTGCAGTGCGTGCTGAGAGACGGCATGGTTATACAAAGGAAGCTGACTCATTGATGGCAAAGGCGTTGCAGGAATGTCCAACTAGCGGTATTCTTTGGGCTGCTGCACTTGAAATGACTCCTCGACCTCAGTACAAAACCAAGAGCAGGGATGCTTACAAAAAATGTGGAGAAGATCCCCACGTCTTTGCTGCTGTGGGGAAGGTATTTTGTCATGATAGGAAGATTGATAAAGCTAGGTCCTGGTTCAACAAGGCTGTCACTCTTGCTCCAGATATTGGCGATTTTTGGGCTTTGTATTATAAATTTGAACTGCAACATGGAACGGAGGAGACTCAGAAAGATGTATTAAACAGATGTGTTGCAGCAGAGCCAAAACATGGGGAGAAGTGGCAGGTCACATCTAAAGCTGTGGAAAATGCACATCAGCCTACAGAATTTATCTTGAAGAAGGTGGTCGTTGCAATAGGGAAAGAGGAGCATGCTGCAGAGAATGGCACAAACTAGTACTCCCTTGCTCCCAATCTTTTTCGTTTGTCAGAATACTATTTTGTCTGTTTGGTGTACTGGTTCGTTACTTACATGTTGAGTTTGCTGTTGGAAGTTGGAACCTTTGAGATAGTTATGTTTAAGTTCAAGTTTCTTTTTTGGTTTATTCGTTTTTATCCTCAAATCAACAGTTGTAAGTTACCACAGGCAATGCAGATGATTTAAGGAAATGGTTTTTAGGAATTGGGAAACACAGGTTATAAAGAAATGTGAGCATTCTTCCGCACCAGGAGAGGAAAGAAGCAGCTCGTAGCTGAAAACATACAGAAACTTGTGCGGTTCTTCTCCGTCTCTCCATGAAATTTGTTGAATTTTGAGTTCAGTCTATTATGTTCTCTTGTTGCTGATATCATTTCTTGCATTCATGAATGAACATCATTCGAGCTCCATCATTCCTGTCCAACTCCAACGAGTTTTTCACTAACCAACCACGTTTTTCTCGTGCTTTCTCTTTCTGTGCATCATTAGGTTCTTTTGGGGTGGTGTTTCTGAAACAAGCAAGATTGTTCCAGATCCAATACACCCATGTTTTCGAGAAGCTTGGATCACACACGTCCTGGAACAACAGGTAAGACTTTATCACTCCAATGAATGAAATACTAGTTTCTTAATCTATTCTTTATGTTGAGATCGTGCAACAATCATAATATTTACATATGTATATGTACAGAACCGTTCCAATGATCAGTTTTATGGTGGTCAGTTTTCCCTTGCATAGACAATTTTTTCAATTAGTCATCTGTTCTCGAAATTGATCGCGCCATTGGAAAGCTTATACATTGAATTGCATATGTTCAAATTTTGGTGATATTTCGACGACGTTATTACCGTTTAACGGAGGGTTATAAATCTCCTTGGGTTAAGTAGTCCTAAATAGGGTTTTAGAAATTTCCGGCGACTTCGTCGCCGGAAACCGTACCAAAGCATGAGGTTTTTCATCTACAATGTATGGGCTTTCCAATGGTGCGACCAATTTCAAAAATGGATGGTACTACGAAAAAATTGTACACGCAAGAGGAAAACTGACCACAGTAAAACTGTCAATGAGAACTGGACTCTTCACATCTTATTTCTTGTATTGGAATTAAAGAAAAAAAAATTCACTAACATGGAAATGCAGGATTATTCTTCTCAATACGGCCGAAATAGCATCCTGAAATTTGTCATTATAATCTTCGTCACTGTAACATCGCATGCTCTTCCTGGTTTTTTTTTTTTTTTGTGATTTAGCCTCTGGAGCTACCTGCAAGCAGTGCAATCACTTCTTCATCAGTGAAAGTGCCAGCACGGAAGCCTCTTATTAGGTATATTCGGTAACTCGTGGTAATATTTTCAGTGTGGTGGTTAATTCATAATGGTTCATTTTGCAGGTTCAGTTTTACCTCTTTGCCCAAAACAGCTGACAACAGTGCTTAAAAGGGATATTTTACCTGAGGTCATGGCATGTGACTGAATTTGAGTGAGAAGAGAAGTGTGATGAGAATGTAGAAGAATATTTATGAACCAACGTTCTTGTATTTGCTCGTTATCTGATGATAATTTTATGTTGATGCACCAAGGACGGCGGTGCAAAGAGTGTTTGTAAATAAATATGCAAACGGCTATTATCTGTTTATGAATAATTCTGGAATAAAATGAAATTTAAAATTTAATTTACTCACAAAAATATAATGTTGGTTTAAAAAAGAAATTTTTTAAGCAAAACAGTTGGTTTAAAGATGATTTGCTAAAAAAGTTGGTTTAAAGATTTCTTTCGATGAACTTCAAGAAAGCAAAATTCCAGGTGCAATTGGGTGACGCTGGGGAACCGATCTACATCATATTTCCACTCCTTACATAAACAGCGGTGCAATTGGGTAACATTGGGGGACCGATCTACATCATATTTCCACTCCTTACACAAACAGCGACGCAAGGCTGCGCACACTAGATGTATTTAACTGGCAAATCTGTCTTGGTGTATGGACAGAAGTATTCTAGTTCAAGAGGTCACAAAATACTTTGACAAAACTTTTGGAGCAAGGCATGTTCGCTCAAGCAGCTATTCTGATTTTCCGATTGCAAATTGTTTCCCAACTACCCCTCTAGAACAAATGGCAGCCCTAGAGCGAGAAGTTGGCTGTGCTGAAATTAAAAAGGCTCTCTTTGACATGTCCCCGGATAAGGCACCGGGGCCAGATGGTTTCACCAGCGGCTTTTTTCAGCACAATTGGGAGATTGTTTTGAATTCTTTTATCACTTTTGTTTTGTAGGTGTTTAAAGGAAGGTATTGTTCCGAGTGCAGCTAACAAAGGAATGATCTCTGTCATCCCGAAAGTAACCAACCCTGAAGTTTTTGGTCAATTTAGGCCTATCAGCCTAATAAACATTTGCGCCAAATTAGTTACTAAACTGATTGCCAACCGTATCAAGTCTGTAATGCCGCTCCTTATTTCACCAAACCTGTCCAGTTTCATACAGGGGAGGGCAATTTCTGAAAGCATTATTGCGGCTCAAGAAGCGGTCCATTCTATTCGTACTAATAAGAGCAAAAAGCAGTTCATGGCCATAAAGATAGACCTAGCCAAAGCCTTTGACAAGGTCGACTGGTGCTTCATCGAAGACGTTCTTGCGGACGCTCACATCCTTACATACCTCTCTAGAGTGATTGTGTCATCCCTTGAGACGGGGTATAAGAGGATCAAAAATTATGCCAGGGCGTGGGGTTCGCCAGGGGGATCCAATCTCTCCATATCTATTCATACTGTGTATGGATAGACTCTCCCAACTTATCCAGGATGCGCCGGAGAAAAAGATATGGAAACCTCTCACTTTTGGGCGAGATAAATGGCCTCTTACGCATTTATTATTTGCTGAAGATCTTATTTTGTTTGCAGAAGTTTCAGTTCAATCCCAAAGTTGGTTGTGACACCAATGTTGTGGTCATTCATCCCATAAGTACCTTAGCCGATTATTTTCTCAATCTTCTAGTACTCATTTGAACTGTGATACATGTGTTTTAGCTAAGAGTCATAGACATTCATATCCTCCTTCCAACACTCGTGTCCCTCATAATATTTCCTTGGCACATTCTGATGTTTGGGACCTGCACCGTTAGTTGGGGGTAGGGATTTCGTTATTTCGTCTTATTTATTGATGATTGATCAAGTATGACATGGATTTATTTTCTCCGTAATAAATCTGAGGTGTTTGAAAAATTTCTCCAATTTTACAGCATAGTTTTTACTCAGTTCAAAACCAAAATCCAAATTCTTCGGTCTGATAATTTGGGGGGAGGGGAATTTGTGAACCAGAAAATGCATGATTTTTGTTCTAAAAATGGGATGCTATACCAAACATCATACTTCTATACCCCTCAAAAAAATGGTGTAGCAGAAAGGAAAAATTATTTTCTCCTTGAAATTACCCGAGCCCTTATGTTTGAGTCTAAAGTTCCAACAGATTTTTGGCCCGAGACTGCATCTACAGCCACATATCTTGCCAATCGGCTTCCCATCCAGATTTTGAATTTTCGTACTCCTATACAAACTTTATCTGAACATTTTCGTGTGCCTCAACCCTTAACTCTCACTCCATGTGTCTTTGGGTGTTCAGTATATGTTCACGTGCCCAATGTAAATATGTCGAAATTTGACCCATGTGCCAAGAAATATGTCTTTGTGAAGTATGGGAAGTCTCAGAGGGGGTATCGATGCTATAGTCCTCTTACTCACGAGATGTTTGTTACCGTGGACTGTGATTTCATTGAGACATAGTACTTCTATCATACACCGACCCACTCAAGGAGTCGGGGGGAGATACATCACCAGGTTTACGTCCTTGAGTGGTTGAGACCTTCCTCCATCGAGTTGCCACCTTCTCTGGTTGTGCCTCACATACCACCATCAGTTTTCTCATCTTCAATTCCATCCACATCATCTCATGTGTCTCACGCACAAGTATTACCTGAGCCTATCCATGAGTCAGGTAGAGCCTGCTCCAGAACACGACGTTGGCGTGATATGGTCAGACCTAGCATGGCAACCTCAAGCATTTTCTTTAATGGATACTCCGGAAAGTACATTATCTCATGAGTCAGTTGGTTCTATAGATATTATGCAATCTGATCATGATGTAGGATCTCAGTGCCATGTTACTCCTATTCGAATTCTCCCAGATCGATCTACTCGGGGCATTTCTAGGAAAAGGTTCACTCCTGAGCATGATCCGAGGAATAAGATGTACCCAATTGTTGATGTCGTGAGGGGGAGCATGTCTGCATCCGCCCAAGCATTTGTCACTGTAGTTTATAATGAGGATATTCCTCGCAATGAGAAAAAAGTATTAGAGATTTCAGAGTGGAGACAGGCTATGGAAATAGAGAAGAGTGTCCTTAAGAAGAATGGAACGTGGAACATATGTGATCTGCCTTCAGAAAGAAGACTGTTGGTTGTCGATGGGTTTATACCATCAAAAGAAAAGCAGACGGTACGGTTGAGAGATTTAAAGCTTGGCTGGTGGCGAAAGGATATACTAAGACATATGAAGTTGACTACTCAGAGACGTTCTCTCTAGTGGCCAAACTAGATACTATTCGTGTTCTGTTTTCACTTGCAGCTAATCTGGATTGGTATTTTCATCAGTTCGATGTCAAGAATGCTTTCTTGCACGGTGATCTATCTGAGGAGGTATATATGGCACCACCACCTGGTTTTTCATCTCGATTTCAATCTCATGAGGTGTGCAGGTTGAAGAAAGCACTATACGGTCTGAAGCAATCACCCAGAGCCTGGTTGGGGAGATTCACTGTTGTTATGAAGAAATGTGGATACTACCAGAATAACTTCGATCACACATTATTTCTGAAGCGTCGAGCCCAAGGTCTCACATGCCTTATTATCTATGTTGATGACATAGTCATTACAGGTGATGATGTTGATGAGATTGAAGAGTTGAGGAAGAATTTTTTTCTAAAATTTGAGATGAAGGATCTAGGGATGCTGAAGTAATGCGATCTAAGTATGAAATCTATATATCTAAGTGGAAATATATTCTCGACCTTCTTGTTGAGACTGGACTTTTGGACTGCAAGCCAGCTGACACACCTATGGCATTCAATCATGGATTGAAGATAATAGAGGGAACGGATTCGACTGATAGAAGCAAATACCAGTATCTGGTTGGAAAGTTGATCTATCTGGCACATACACGACCGAATATTTCAAATGTTGTGGGGATTGCCAGTTAGTTCATGAACAATCCCCAGAAGGATCACATGGAGGTAGCAATGAGGATTCTGAGGTACCTGAAAGGATCACTCGATACTAGAGTCCTGTATAGTAGACATGGACACTTGCAGATTGAGGCTTACACTGATGCTGATTAGGCAGGAAGCCTCGTGAATAGATGGTCTACCTCATGATATTTTACCTTTGTTGGAGGTAATCTTATCACATGGAGGAGCAAGAAACAAAAAGTAATCTGGTCAGATGGACGTAATGTCACATGGCAGGGTGGCGGCAGCCCCTATGGTGCAGGGACTTATGTTGGTGTTTTCTGGCATTGCAGCAAAGCTGAATGACATGGCCAGTATTTTCCTACCATTGAGGAAATGGATTGAGTTAATTGGTGTATGCATGCATGCTTCGTTGAATAGTGATACAACACAATACAGCTGTTCTGTAATTGATAATGGAGAGAGTAGAGCCTTACTCCTGTTCGTGTTTCCGATTCATTGATCATAAAAGTGAGAATGGTTGAAATTGCAAGGAATGGAGTTAATTCTTTATTTACTTTGCCGTAAGCAGCCGCAGAAGTCATTGTTCTGGTGTTCTACAACATAGAAAAATAAAATTTGTTATCTTGAACTTTAGGCTTTCTAAACTGCACACACATCATGCCTTTGGGACATGTTCAATGATTTTGAAGAGACAAAATGCATTATATGATATCTGAATCCCTTATCTATATACATGCATTAGGTATTTCAGTACTTTGATGAATACAGATACAAGGCAAGAGGTGTAAGAGATGCATTCCCAGCAGCAGATTGCACAAAACCCATCCTTCTTTTACAACAATCCAAAATCAGTCCCGGAACCAGAAGCAGTCCTTAACAGCAGCAACCTCTTCATCCCTTCAGAAGCAGATCTGCTACTCTTGTATGCATCGCTTACATCCTCTTCCTCCCCCACTTATTTGATATCGTGCTCAAACCTTAAGAAACTGCAATTAAAAGGATAGAGATGGAACTATAAAAACTGAAAACAAGCAATGGAAATGGATTCGGACCGCTACGCTTAATTCCCCTTGATGCAATCCTACACTGTCCCCAGTGTTCCCCTGGCTAGAAACATGGGACAGCGAATATTGCACCGGCAATGATCTCACTCGTTTCTCTGGCATTTGCCATATCTCCGCCTCCGCCTCTGTCTTCACCACGTGAAACCCCGGCCATGTAGTTCGAAGAAATGGGGAAAAAAAAGCTGAAGAACTGAGGTTAAGGAGTAAGCAGAGTGGATAACAAAGTGACAAAGTGAGTGTAGAGGTATGAAATGGGAGACAAGGAAAACTTTTTGGATCAACGTGAGAAGAAAAGGGGGAGAATTGTGGTTATAGTGCGCACACAAATAGATATACATACATAGAAAGCATGCGTAGTTGCCTGTGTTAGTGGATGAATAGGGGACAAGATTTCACATAACCAGTTGAAAGTTTATACATCTTGTGGAAAAAATAAATCACTTTAGTAGTTTTAGAAATGTTTGGCATTTTTGAATTCATACATCAACTTTTCGTGGAATCAGATTAAAATGAGTGATTAATTTGGTAATTTCCACATGAGCAAACTCCAAAAGTGGGAAAATGTGCAGTGTGCTCGTGCCACTACGTGATTCATCGGTCAGCGAGACCGTGCTAAGATGTTGGGTCCACCTGCCGCACCACTCCTGCAATACCACATGAGCACTGCATAGTGTGCGATGAGTTACCTCACCGCATACACCCTGGATCCCCATAAGCAAAGTATTTTTATTTTGACGATGAGTCGACTTTAAGTTTATTTTTTCACTATAAACACAACCTTCTAGGCTGGGTTTGGTAGCCAGGACAAAATAAACCTGGTTTTGGAAAACTGTAGGAAATCTAAGGGAGTCCTTCAGTAATCCTCAGAAATTCTGTTTGGTAACAACTGGAGATAATTTCAACTGTCTGTTTGATATCACAGGAATTACAGCAGGATTCAGGACAGAATTTGTAACTTTTACCATTTTGCCCTTAGTGTATTAACACTTTATAAAAACGTTAATAAAC
>JAOYMZ010000012.1:136588-161836 GCA_025802335.1 Pinguicula primuliflora
CATTTAGGTGAGGGGCAAACCTCATAGTCTTCTTCCCTCCTCACGAGATTCACATGAACAGCAGTCTTCCTATCTGCTGGTTCAAGTTCTATTGGGCGCTCAGACTTCATAATACTCTGTCAACGAATGTATTTGAGAGCAATGAGGCAACTTCCCAAGGAGCGCAATCAAACGTCTCAAGTTGTTTAATTAATGTTTGATTTCATGACCTGACCGCCGCCGAGGTGTTCAAAAAACGATTCCAATGCAACAGAGAATAAATTGTGGGATGTTGAAGAACCACCGCGCGACAGGAAGAACATCCCATCATAAACAACAGATCCCGATCCGATTTGCCGTCGAAAACAACGTGTCCTACAAAACCTATCATACTTTATTCATAAAAAAAAATCAACCGGTTTCTTTGATCCGCTGAAAGCCCAGAAAGAAAAGAGGGATCTGAATGCAGACCTATGAATCAAATTGTTCTTGAAAATTTCAAACTGTACGCAAAATCTTCGACGGCTAACAAATTCATTCTCCAAGAATAAGTGTTGAATTTGATTCATAGGTCTGCATTCAGATCCTTCTTTCCTTCTGGGCTTTCAACGGATCAAAGAAACGGGTTGATTTTTTATGAACAAAGAATGATGGGTTTTGTAGGAGGACACGTTGTTTGCGGCGGCAAATCGGATCAGAATCTGTTGTTTATGATGGAATGTTCTTCCTGTCGCGGTGGTTCTTCAACGTCCCACAATTCGTTCTGTGGCAACGGAATCGTTTTCTGAACACCTCAGCGATCAGGTCATGAAATCAAATGTTAATTAAACAACTTGGGACGTTTGATTAAGCTTCATAAGTTACTGTGGGAAGTGTGACGACAGTAATTTCAAACCATATGCAAGTATTTAAAAAACAAGAGAAGACAAAATTTACCGCCAGGAAAGATGCATTAGCAGGATCATCCATCCTCCTCAGGGGTCCATCATCCACTGTGAAGCCATTTCTCCAAAAAGTAATGGTGTGTGTTACAACTTCTGGTGGCCGAGGAGTTGATGAGATCTCCCCAGAAGCTAGTCTCGCAGTACCAGCAAAGCTTCTTGAGCTTGAAGAAAGATGATCAGCAGATGCTTCAACTGCTCCGGATTGTCTTGCTTGATTAAAAATTGCATCAACATCCCTGGGTTTCGAAGGATCTTGAACAAGCATCCCACTGTTATAGAACAGATTGAGTTCAGTTTAAGTAGTGAGACTAAAAAACTTACTGAACAGCACTGTAAGTTAGGGTTTGATAAAAACATTTTCTTGATTAATGAAAGAAAAACAGGCAGCAAATATATTTTCATCACACCAAAAACTGGAATCGTGGTGTCAAGATACATCTCAACGTTTAAACCGATAATTTAACCCAGTAAATTTACTTCGCAGAGGCAAAGAATTGATTCTTTATAATGTTTAAGAACAAACATCTTTCCGGGGTACACTAATTGGACTGTCTATTACAGTCTTCCGGCCTGTAGGACTTCAATCATGCAAACAACCAAAGAAATCCGAATAAAGTACCTCTTTATTTATAGAAACATTAAATAAAGTACCTCTTTTCGCCTCCTGTATAGTACTCCTGGGGATTGAAATCCGAATCGCTATCAGAATCGGCTTCCCTAGGGTTCTTACTCAGATCTGCGAAAGTCCTAATTCGAGCACTCCCTCCTCCTCCAGTTCCACCTCCGCGCTTGTTTCCAGCCGAAGCCGAGGCTTCATTACTAGATTTGTTACCAGTGGACCGGAGATTGTAGGCAGGCGGCGGTGAAGGAGATCGCGAACGAGGAGACAGAGCTGGGGAAATGGACTGAGAAGGCGAATATCGAGAGTGTGAAAGACCGGCAACTGATCCTATCTGATTTCCGGCGACTTCGGCGGGTACAGTATCGTCAAGAAAGGTGGAGACGGCGGCGTCTAGATCGAATCCATGAGACTCCAAGAAGAATAGGGCCTCCGATTTGGATGCGCAGGCGGTAATCTCACAGAATGTATTGATGAGGTCAATATGAGGGTGGCCGGTGAAGGCCGTTTCCGCCGATAGCTCCGCCGTCTCATTTTCCATCGATCAACTTGGAGCGAATATTGTTCTATTTTGGAGTACGATTATGTGAAACCGAAAGAAGAAAAAAAAATAATCTTAAAACAAAAAAAAATTGCAAATGTAATGTTATGTAATCCAGAGCCGACCTATTTTGGGGCGGGCCCGGACTAGACCAATTTTAAGTCCGCCCAAAAAAATCCAAATTCACTCGGCCCATTTCAGGGTAGACTCTCGCAGGTCGCCGCGTCGCCTCGCTCCTCCATCTGGCCCACGGCCGAGTACAAAACCACTTGCAAGGTAACTTCAGAAATTCTTGATTTTTTTTGTGCTGGTCTGGTCATCAAAAATATTGAATTTTGCAAGATCTGTGTTTCCTATATCAGCAACGGCTACACCAAATAGAATGACCACAAATTTTTGTGCTGTGTTTCCCATCTAACACTCATTTGGATGGAATCCTGTAATGGCTACACCAAATAGAATGACCACATATTTTTGCGCGGTTTTTTTTCGGGTGCAGAACCCTCCCCTGTCGATCACAACATTATCATGCCGAACTGTTTTAGTGGCCGTTGGATTGCCGAACACAACATTATCATGACGAACTGTTTTAGTTCTACGTTTCCCATTAAAACAATAGCATGTGCCAGGTCAAAAACTGCGACCCGGATCCGCGGGTTTTGACCCTCAATTGTTTTTTCATTACTGTTTTATCCGCCAGATTGTACTGACTCTTGATTTTTCCGCGAGTTTTGTTTTTCCTTCATCTCCAAGCTCATGTTTTACCTTCATCTGCAAGCTCATGTGAATGTTAAGCCCTTTCATCTGCAACCTCATGTTCTCTCCTTCATCTCCCACATACAATATCTAAATAATCCAACAACAAAAATAAAAGCAGTGAAATTGAATCAATAATAACATACAATAGTGGGCTCTAATGGCTTCAATAGAAGAAGACACCGAACGAACCGTGATAAAAATTTCATTTTCTGCAAATTTGCTTCTATTTCTGTCTCCACCGCTTATTTGGATTTTATTGTTGGAAATTTTTTTGAAGTTTTTTTTCTTATTTGTTTTGTAGATGAAGATGGTGGCCTAGAATTGCAGGAATGTGGAAGGTTACGCCGAGATCTGGAATTGCAGATGAAGATGGTGGCCCGGATAAAGACCACGGCACGAATCAGGTGAAACATCGCGGGTTCCTACCGGCACATGCTATTTTTTAATGAAAATTATCGATATTTTTGCATTCTCATCCAAATTTTCTAACTTTTTTCTTATCCAAATTTATTTATATTATTTGTTCTCTTTCATTGGAGGTCATTAATATGCTTGTTGATATTAATATTATATTATTATTTTTTTATTAAAAAAATATTGAGCCCAAAATTTTGGGACTTTTGGCATATGTCGAATTTTGGGTTAGTTCCGCCCTTGATAATCTTTACATATAAATCAAAAATTGAATATATTTTAATTTATGACTAAACGGTTACAATTAAATACATAGCTAACTTAATCACACTCATTTCCACCAAACTCATTTACGACCGTACAGAAATACAGTGATCGAAAAAACGAAAACCTACATTTTTTTGGTTTGGTTTTTCCATTTCTTCACTCATCCCGGCTCAACAACTGGTCCAAAAATATATTCAAAGAGAAAGATAGAGAAATCATCGACGTGAAAATGATGCATTTTAAGCTGATTTATTTGTTGAAGGTGCGTTTGACTCCAGATTCTAGATGATTTATGGCACTATCGTTACAATCAAGAGATGAGTCATGCATTTTCTTGTGAGATTTACACTTTCATATGGTATTCATAGTAGGATTGCTTCATTATATTATAAGAATGAGAGTTTAAAAATGAACGGATAGTTTTGTATCTCACACGACTAGTCGTCGTTCATTCATTTGGTCTTAACACAACCAATTTCGTTGTGATACTCATCTCTATGATTTCCTCACATTTACATATGATGCTCTGTTTTCGATTGTTTGCAGATGATGATGACTCTATTTTATAAGATTACAAATTTTTTGGAAGTAAAGGATCATCCGAATATTAGAATTGCAAACGTCGAATGTAATTTAAAAGCTGCTCAAATCGAGGAGAACATTTTGTTCGCATCTTTGTTAGATCTCATGTACAACAGCTTCAGACTCAGTAAATGTACATTTTATCTTGTTTTGTAGTACAATCCCAACAGGAAGTGCGACCATGCTAGGTCTACCATTTTCTTGCTTGATGACGACAATATTTTGAAATTTTTAGGCCAACAATGAGAATTCAACGAGACACATTTTGGAAGTTATTTTGCGTGGAGAACTCAGATGGCGAGCAAATTGATGGAAATTTCGGCGACGATTACTTCGATCCCGTGATGAGAATTGAAAATCGGGAAACTCTAGATACATCACCTGATCTGTGGTGCGGAAGAGAGCCGCCCACCTCACACGGAACAAAAATGACGATACGTCGAAACTTGGATCTTACAAGCCAGGATGCTAGGCAAGTATGTCCATGTTCGATATATGAGTCTCCGCCTCTGGATGATCCGATATTTGAGTTTCCGCCTCTGAATGATCCGACTATATATGAGCCTCAGCCTCTGGATGATCTGATACATGATTCGGATCCATACAATGATCCTATAAACGAGTATGAACAAATATTAACAGGTGATGAGTTAATATCGCCACCCATTAATACGTTTGGGGATGGATCAGTTATCCATATAGGTTAATATTACAACTGTAAAGAGCAATTGGTGAAGAAACTGATTGTCACCGCGTTTGATGGTAATTTTGAAATTCATACAAGAAAATCCAGTAAGTCTTTGTTAGCCGTATGCTGCGTCGATCAAAACTATCAATGGAGGGTAAAAGGGGCATAAATCTGTGATGAATCAGTGTATTTTACAATCTGAACTTACAATGGAGACCAGAACTATTCTCTCGAGCACAGATATGAAAACCATCGACAGGCGACGTCTGTTGTGATAGGGGAACTTGTTACTCCTCAATTTGTCAGTGTTGGGAAGGGGCTTGCTTCTAAAACAATTCAGTCACTACTATCGATAAGTCACCAATGTCTCGATGGCGACATTTGGTTCTCCGTATGGACGAGTCGTGAATATCTCGCTAGCATCGATGGGGATCCCGTAGGAATGAGTTGACCAAATCTAGCTAGCATTGATGGAGAATCTTAAATATCCGTAAACTGTTCAGTCGTGAGTGTTTTATATTTAAATTATTTAATTTACGGACATTTTGGGTGTGATTCGTCTATCATGAAGATGTGATTCTATGTTCGGTGTTTCATATTAAACAGAGTGATCAAAGTTTGAACAATCTGTAGGATCCCAACATAACCATTATAGTACATATAAAATAACAAAAATTGACAAAAAGTCAAATAAGAGCAACTATTTGAGTGCGACAACTTTGGTCTCAATATCACCGATGATGCTGTCAAGGTCACATGCTGCGGCGCGTAAGACAACAAGTGTTGCTTTGGAACGGTCGACTAGTAGTTTTGTAAGTACAACGAAAATAGAACCATACATGTCGGCGATGTTTGCGGCAAGGTTGCCCATTACGACAAGCTCAATATTGGAGGAAACTTTGATATTGACAAAAAACGAGAGGTCTGAGGTAACGGAAGCAGCGCCATTGGCGAAGCATTTCAAATCTTCATTATATGACAGTTGGTCTGCAGCATTGAGAGCGGATGTGGCTACCAAGTTAAAACTACGCCGGTTATAGTAGCAGTTGCACTCATCATGATAACAAGTGAGTCGAACATATCAAGGACGATGCCATCGATGAGGTCCATCCTAAATTAATGGATGTCGTGGAATGTGAAATGAAGGAAAGAGGTGCAAGGTTAAATCAAACAAGCCCAATATTTAATAAGAATAAGAAGAATGTAATGAGTATTCTGCGAATGATAACAATTCAGCGGTCATATTTCCAAAACGTCGTGACTTTATGTATTCAGAGCATCACATCATGTGTCCATCATGCCCGAAACGTCAATATTTAATTAGATATTGTGATTTATTAGGATTTTTGGTTTAGGATTTTAGAAGTTTTATCCCAAATAATTCGGGCCTAAACCTAGGAGTCTAGAACAATTACGATAGATACACGACTGGACGTGGTATACCCAAATATTAAATACGCGGCTCGATGTGGTGTACCCGAAGAGGATGAGTCGGGCCTCAAACCGATACACTTTAAATATGACGACAGCACACAACTGGACGTGTTGTACCCAAATAAATTAGTCGGGTGCTAAACCTTAGAGCCTAGAACTTTGACAAGAACTACGCGACTTGACGTGGTATACCCGAATACGTTAGTCAGTCCCTAAAGCCAAGAAGCTAGAACAATGACGAGAACTACATGACTCGACGTGATATACCCGAATACGTTAGTCGGGCCCTAAATCATAGAGGCTAGAACAATTTCGACAACTACGCGACTAGACGTAGTGTACTCGAATACATCGGTCGGGTCCTGATGAGACTCTATTTAGAGCTCATTTGGCATATCATTTTATATCATTTTATACATCTAACACCTTCATTATGGACTAAATTGTCTTCACTTGTGCTAGATTAGAGAAAGAGACCCAAAGATCAACACTTAGGTGCAATATGGCTCTTTTTATGCATATTATGACATAAATTGGGTATGAAGCACTCAAGGTACTTAGACGGGCCAAACGGACGTATAGTGGGCTGATCAAAACCTCGGGGCCAGCTGATGGATTTATATTCGGCCCAAGTCCCTTTCTGCCAGCAAGAAGCTACCTTCGGCCCAAGTCCAGCCCATCACCCGAACTGTCATACTAAACAAGTGCTTAGGAGGGAAAGATGAAATGTTTGAATGTGTAATCAAGGGGCAATCTCATCTTTACACAGGGAATGACTACATTTTGAGAAAACGATTAACACATTCGGGGAATCAGTCAAGCGACAATCCCTTCCTCTTCGGGAAAAATTTGACGATTAAGACAAGCAAAGGAGTGAAGCAGAGGACCGGTGGGAGCGATTGAGGCTGCAGCTTGCCACCTTCAAGCAGGGGGACCCTGATTTCTCAATCTTTCATTTGTATTATGGCTTTGTCGTTGACTGTCATTGTGTGTATTCGAGCTCATACATTCGGTATGAGCTAAACTCATTCGGCTTGAGGCTCGGTTGAGCCTCAACTATGTAACACTACTATATTTCGTTCGTGTAATCAAGGTACTAGTTTTGTTCTATTCATATGACTGTGTTTGAGCTTATTGTGAATGGAAAGTTGAGTTTTCCTTGCATGTCTAGATCCCCTTGCTAATTCTCGCACCGATGGATGTCCTAAAGCACAGTTCATGGAGTGACAGAGTAGATTTGTGTGACTACCTTCCGTTAGTATGAGTGCTTGTCTCAGCTTTGGTAGATCTTTGCATGTTTTTCATTTGTCTAGGAGACCTTGCATCGGTAACTCGATCACAAGAGCTTGGTTAGACTCTAAATACATCATCATCATTGTTTCGAGGATTCATCCCTAACACTTGATGCTACAATAGGGGTAGTCAAATTTATGAGCACAATGTCGCCTCCTTGACGTTTAGAGTAGCTATGTGACTTGCCTGTGAGCCGTAGTTGCATTTGAATCCCGTGGTATGAATGAACAAGCAGTCCTTATTGCACGAATGAACATGAATGTTGCAGTAGTGAGGCAATACACCCTGCCTTGAGCCATTCTCCATCCGTTGTCCTGTTTTTAATCTGCATTTCATCCACTGTGTTGGCTAGCTGTTGAATGCATGTGACAGTGAGCTCCTTTAGTTTGTATCTCTTTAGTTTAAGTTGCAATCTAGCCCGCTTTATTTTCTAAGTTGTAGTTTAGATCTTCAAATTAATTTCGGTTACTCTGAAAGTGTTTAATGCAAGACATGCTAAGGCCTTATTCTTTTGGGAGATGTCCCTTGCTTGCCAAGGTTTTATTACTTGTACAACTGCGTATACTTGCACATTTGTGTGACGTATATCCATCCCATCAAGTTTTTGGCGCCGTTGTCAAAGAGTAGTTTCCCTTTTCATGTTAAGTTTGAAAACACATTTCTTTGTTAACCATTTTTACTTTCATTTGTGAACTAATCCGATTCTTATTCTGTCTTCTCAGTGTATGAGCCAGCAACTAGCGTGGGGACGCACCAGGATGAGATTCACGCATCAGAAGAAGTTCACCTACATCTGAAGAAGAGTTTATTCCAGCACCAGTCATGGATCCACTTGCAAATCCATATGACAGACCTTTGGAGTCTTTTGCAATCCCTGAGGCTGTAGCCATAGCACCTGCTATTCGAAGACCCTCCATCACTGCAAATAACTTTGAGTTAAAGCCCTCCACTATTGCATTGCTACAGCAGCATTCTACTTATGGAGGAGTTGATTCCAGCAATCCCCGAACCCATATGGATGCATTTCTGGAATCTGCGACACCATCAAGATTCAGGGAGCTGATCAGGAAGCCATCAGATTGAGGTTGTTTCCCTTTTCTTTGAAGGATAGGGCACGAGAGTGGCTCTAAAGCAAGCCCTCAGACTCTATTCGCACCTGGGATGACTTGAAAAAAGCATTCATGATACATTTCTTCCCTCCTAGCAGAACTGCTAGAATCATGAACGAAATCCAGACCTTCCAGCAGAAGCCACAGGTAACTCTTTATGAGCTTTGGAAGCGATTTAAAAGCCTGTTGAGAAGCTGCCCAAACAATAGACTTGAGCACTTGAGAGAAATCCAGTCATTCTACTTTGTTCTAGATCAGAGCACAAGGAGAGAAGTGGATGCTGCTGCAGGAGGAGCTTTTATGCAGAAATCCTACAATCAGATTTGTGTGTTGATGGAGGGACTTGCATAGAACGGTTATATGTGGCCCACAGAGAGACTGAGAGGAGGTACACAGCAAGTCTTGAGCTCGAGCTAGAATGATACCTTAGTCACAGCTTTGAGTGCACTCACTGTTCAGGTAGCTCAATTGTCACCTAACCAGCAGCAAACGCATCAAGTCTAACCAGTGGCAGTAGTTCAGCTTATCTCATCTCAACCCAAGGGGTTGGCCTAGTGGTGGAAGCCAGGAACTTATGTCTCCAAAGTGGGTTGAGGTCTCAGGTTCGATCCCCACTGGGTGCAAACAATTCTTTGGGGCCATGACCGCGGGCCAAAGGCTCGAGTCTTACCGGTCCATGTAGAGGGGTCGCTTTGCATGGATCCCATGGATTAGTCGGGCCAAAAATGGTTCCGGATACCATGGTTATCCAAAAAAAGCTTATCTCATCTCCGAACTATACATTGTACCAGCCTATATGTGAAAATTATGGAGTGCAAGGTCACCATTTCAGCCATTGTAAGAAAGCTCCTTCCTCGGAGGTTGAGTAAGCCAACTATGTGCTTCAGTAGAGGTTTAACAATGAGAGATATCAGAATAATTTCAAAAGGAATGATAATCTTGGTTTCTCATGGAGTAATCCACAAGGAGCACTGAATGCACATCTTCCCCATTCTGCAACATCTAGAGGTCCTTATCAGGGAACAGCTGAGCCTTCCAACAGTCAAGAGAGGCAGCAACCTTCTATGCAAGAAATGCAGAGAAAGACGGAAGAGTTAATGCAGCAAATGGCCACACAAAGTATAAACTCCAGTGCCAGAATCGAAGCCAGTATTCAAAACTAGCTAGAAATGCTACAAGGGCACCAAATTGTTATTCAGAACCAGCAGGTAGTCTTGCAGAGGCTGGAAGCCACAGTGGAACAATTAGCGTTACAGTTGACAGAGAAACAGCAGAACACTGCTACCTCATTCACTGAAGGAACTGCAAGGGAGGGTTGTCAAGCTTTTTTTTGGTAGGTAAATGATTTCATTTCACTAAAAAACGCGTATGTACAACCACATAACTATCTATACAAACGTTAAATAACGGCACATTCACGAAAATTTCATAGTTATGTTCATTGTCTGACATGGGGCACGAATCCATTCAGAGATGCTTGCACTGGCAGGGATGCGTCGGTGTGCGGTAAGCCAAGACCACACATCTACTTTCACACTGACAACAATGTCAAGTGGTCCTTCATCATCGAACCTGATACAATTTCGGCCTCTCCATATATGCCATCCATACTTCCTGACCACTTCTTCCCTTTACTTGCTTCATGAACTCAAGAAGATGTTCAACAGGGTTTTCATGAGCAATGTCATCGATATCCAGCCAGGAGCAGATGTCTTTCCATACCTCAGCAGCTTGAGTGCATTTGAAGAATAGATGCACTGTGTTTTCATTTTCCAAACCGCAGTGAACACATCTGATATGTGAAGGTTCAACTGCTACACCTCTCACCTGAATGTTTACCATAGAAGGAATTCTGTCCTGCAACATTTTCCACACGAAACATTGTATCCTTCGCGGTGCCAATTTTCACCAGGATCTAACCAACTCAGACATTTCAGGTTCAACATGAGATCCGAGAGATCAATGGAAGAGCCCCAACTCCATGAAGAAGCTGTTGTTAGAAAATAACTGAGGTCTGAAGTTGTGCAACCTTATGAATAAGAGCAGCATAAACCAAAACGAAACAATTCAGGATCCAATAATTATCCTAAATTCGTTATCCTGATATGTAACTAACCACTCTTAAGTCTTGACCAATGCCACAACTTCATTCATTACATATAATTGCACTATGTATGATTCATTCATCTCCAAGTCAAGATACTCCTACTAGGAATAAGTGTTCGAGAAAGCGCTAGGCGGACCCTGGGCGGATAGGGCCCGTTCAGTGCCTAAGCAGCCTAGTCGCCCGCCTAAGCGGGCTTTTAAGCGGCCTAAGCGGTAATTCGAGCAAGATGGAGGGCAAAATACTAGCGCTTAGGTGGCACCTAAGCGACCTAGACGACCTACTTTTCGAACAGAGCTAGGAATACAATGAAGTCTATTTGTTAGCAACAATCGACTTGTATGAGAAAATAATCTTATCTCGCGTAGTGTGTCCAAAATAAGTGATATTGATACACATATGATTATGCTATCGTCCAATACAATTTATTTTTATATTAATTAATATATATTAATTATTAGAATATTTTTATTTTGAAATTAATCTGTTACCTTGAATAGTGTCGTGGTGATTACGATGACAATCGCAAATAACGCGACTACATGCGGTTAATCCGATTACAGCATTCGGTCCCAGTATCGAACTTTCTTAAATATCGACGACCTGTTTAAATTTTCTTGTACATGTAACCCGAATAGCTAAGTTGGCGTACACACATCATGCGTTATGGGAGCGACTACACGCGGTGAACCCGAATACATTAGTCAGGCCATACAGTCAAATAATGAATGACGATTCGTATTTTTTTCCGGTTAACATAAACCAGGATAGAGTGCCATCGTTCATTCCTCGATGAATGCAGTAAACGTGACTACACGCAGTAAACGCAGCGTCGACATTCAGTGTAGAGGTCACCAAATGGGCATAGCATGCTGACCCGTCTTGTTTTATACAGGTTGGTAGGTTGGGTTTAAAAAACCCAGCCTGCCTATTTTATAAATGTGGGTCGGGCCAGACTAGCCAGTTTACAAAACAGGTTAGGCAGACCCGCCCTACCAAAAAACGGGTTAGACCAGGCTAGCCTATTTACAAAACGGGCTAGCCTGTTTGGCCTGTTTTTATTATTGATCAAAAAATATAGAACAACTAAATCGATAAGGCTTAAACACTCAAATCACAAATATCACTACAAAGTTCATAAATTGCAAGACAAAGTTCAACAACCACAAATATTCAAGACAAAGTCCATCAGTCAAATATTGCAAGATTCATCACTTTTTCAAATCAAATAACAAAACAAATGCGGAAAGTCGGCGAAACATCAAGAAATAATGAATAAAACCTCAATTTTCTCTTTCTCCTGGTGAATCAAGAAACCTACAATTCAATTTAAACTCCATTAGAATTTAAACGTAGCAAACAAAATTTAAATAAATTTTTTAAAAGCAAAACAAAATATACTAAACTGATAGATAAGTTTAGTGTTTTTCGAAGTCACGGCAGATAGAGTGAGTGGGAGGCTGCAAACTTCGATGACAAAGGTCTGGTTCGAGGATGTGAAAAAGTTGTAAGATAAAATATAAAATTTAAAAATAATAATAAAAAATTAAAACTGGCTAAACGGGTCAGCCTATTAACCTGTCGGGCTGAGAATCTTAACCCGGTCCGGTCTGTTTTTAAAAACAGGCCAGCCTGACCCGTTTTCTAAATAGGTCAGGCTGGCCTGACCCGTTTTTTAAATAGGGGGGGGGGGGCGACCCAAACCTGTGTTTCTCGCGGGCAGGTTGGGTCGGACCTGTTTGACCCGCCTTGTTTGGTGACCTCTAATTCAGTGCTTATACCCTGAATTCATATGTTTTTTTGTCTTCTTAACCTACGTTATTTTGATATTGGTCGTAATTCGTTGACTCATCATCAAACCAAAATAAATACATTGATACAAAATACAGGGTCAATGTGATCTCGGCATCCGACACTAACCCTATAACCCACCAAAAGGTCCAAAACACATAAACGAGTTTTTCATACCCCTAACATCCGCTGACAGCAGAAGTAGGACTAGAACTGGAATCCCAATATGATTCCGCAATTGAATAAGTAGAGGCGACACTATCACGCTCATTGTTACTAAAGGAGATTATACGGATTTCAAGATACATGTCAGGGAAGGCAGGGGCTTCAAGTTCATCGTCGTCGTCACTGCTGATGATATACATTTTAGGTTCCATGGTGGGGCCGACAAATGCTTCATGGTCTTCATCATCGCCGCCACAGGAGGAATCATAGCAAAGGTCATTAATAGTGCCGGCGGCACCCTGGAGGTAGCCGGTTACGACCTTAAGGGATGAGTTGGCGACCTTGAATAAGGCAATTGTTGCATCGTGCGCGCGACTACGATAACGAGCTACGTATTCTTTATCGGCGAGCATGAATGCCATTTCCACGAACAACAGTGCCTTGGATTTATCACCGAATGTGTCGACTGCAATGTCAACAAGCTCTGCGGCATCAAAAGCAATAAATGCAGTGCGTGCGGCCAGTATTCGTAGGCCACCAGTGGCTGTCTCGCCGGGGACCTTAGCATGATTACCTAGGACAGTAGCTACAATCATCTATAGCGTGCGCTTTAGATGCAATACCGTTTGGAATCTTGGCTCCTATGCACAGCCTTTAGGTGCACGCCTCGTGCACAACTCATACTTGTCCCCACCAGTCGTCGAAATTGGTCGCACAATTGGAAAAAGTCATGCACACGAGATCAAAAGTCTCATGTTTCGGTGCAGTCCAGGTGACTCCGTTGTTGGGAATTTTCGAAATCCTATTAAGGACTACTTAACCCAAAGAAAAAGGATTTTCGAAATTTCCGGTGATGATGTCGTCGGAACTGCATCAAAATATGAGGCTTTTGTTCTAGTATGCATAGGCTTTCGAGTGGTGCAACCAATTTTAACGTCGGGTGATGATAAATATGAGTTGTGCACGGGTTGTGCAGCTAAGGGATGTGCATAGAATCCTGATTCTATTATATATTATAATTAATTAATATTATATTCAATAATACCGTCAGTTATCGTTAGCTTCCAAACATCTATATTATAAAGACAGAACATGCAACTCAAGTTTTTCCAAAACTTAACAAATGAAACGACAACCCAAAAAAGCATACCTTAATTTTCGGAAGACATGTAGCCTCCACGCGCTACCCCTTCGCCTATTCATTGCTTTTTTTTCATTGCTTCTTTTCATAATTTTTCTCCTTTTTTATTTTTATATTTTATTCTACTTTAATAAAATTTTACTTTATTAAAATTTACTTTTCTCTTATATCCGACGAATCCTTTAATGTTCATCGAAATCGATGACGTTACGTTGTGCACTTTCATTTAATATGCGATTCGATATAGTTTCGACATATTCAGACACTGGTAAATTTACATACTGATGGTTTTAGCCACGGACAATAATCTAGTTCGTCGATAACTTTAAACCGCTACCGTTATCATTACCAACATTGTTCCGTAATCGAGTTTTTGGTAAACCGACTATTCGATAATTGGTTGACAGGTCTAGTCATGATAATAATAAAGATACTAATCCGAATCCATGTTAATCAGTCTGGAATAAACATATCCTCATAATCAACCCAGCCGAGAATACCATTTATACCCTTCCCGGTCCACAACGAAACCACGGCGCGCAGTTCAACAGAATGACGTCGTCTCCCCCCCTTTATCCCGCCCCCACCCCCCCCCCCCCCCCCGGTTCTCTCACAACACGCATTCAACGTGTCCGGGCTGTATATTCCCACCACCTCTTCTTCCCAGGCAATCCTCTGATTCCTTAATCCCCATCTTGGGCAATAACTTTAAGCAAATCCCATTCCCATTAATGGTGCATTGCGTGCATATTCTGATTTCCGTCCTTTAATTCTGTGGGCGTTCTTCTGCATCGATGCGCGCGCCGAGGATTGTTTTTATTATCCATTGATTCTAGGTCGAATTGATCTCGGCCATTGGTTGCGTCTGCTTTTTCTGCAATTTTGTAAAAATCCAGACTTTCTTTTGTTTAATGAGGTTCTGCGGTAGTGTCAGCTGTTATGATTGTTATCGTGCAAATTTGTTATGGGATTTTATTGATCAACAACTCGCGTTGGCATTCGTGTACACAGGTTCGTGTTTCTCTTGTTTGAGGAGAAAATAAATCTTGCATTTCGCTTGATTTTACTCACTGTTGTGGATTCTTGTTTCGGGGGATGAAACAGAATTTGGGGTTTTGAAATCGGAGAACGAAGAACCGCTTGGCGACTCATTATGCGGTCGATGGAGAATGGAGATAAGGACCGCTGCATTTTTCCTTTGACAAGCTTACAAATTGGGTAAGGAAAAATTATGTCATGCATGCATTTCCTTTTGATTTGTCGTTCGTAGCAATTTTTTGAGTTTACTTTGATTGGATTCGTCGCAGAGATTTACAATCCTATCTTTCACATTTGCACCTTTTTACGGCCGCTGATAGTGGAAAATTGTTTATCTTGGTGGACAACCGGCCGTGGCTGGAAGATCTTGTGTCACGGCCGACGCATTTGTGGCAGTTGATGGTTACGAAGGTTGCTGCATCTCTCTTTCTTTGATATTAAACTTTCTTCTCATTCACTTCAATTTATATTCGTAATCGTGTTTCAACACTTATTCTGATCATTGTACAGTCCAGGTTGTCCCCCTTTGCGAACACTCGAGGAAAGAAGGGTAAAAAGATGATCAATGAATTTTCGGGGTTGCAGGCTTCTCCCTCTTCAAATACCCGGAAATATAGAAACTTCAAAAGGTGGTTTACGTTAATTGAGGTGGTATCAAGGAAGCGGGCAATGCTACCTGTAAAGAAACTTCGTAATTCCTTGATTGCAAACAGCAAACTTCATAGAACCTTGTATGGTTTCATTGTGTTTGAAGTTGCATGGAAAGACGTGCGCGGCATTAACTATTTTAATGAACTTCAGGTCGTTACCATACCAGCCATTTAGTAAAGTTTGCATTTTGTTTCTTGTGTGAATTCTGAATTTTTTTCCTTCTCTTTCTGTTGGTGTGGTGTGTCTTACTCAGACTGATACTTCACTTGCTATCGAATCTAAAGTCATGAGAAGGTGGGAATTCGATAGCATAGCTCAAGCTGTTAGTTCAATATCTTCATGGTTCTCAGGAACATTCAACGAACAGATTCTTTTGAAAGAGCACTTGGATGATATATTAGGTATTCTAAGGTTTCTTTGTTTCGTGTTTCTGTTTTTAATGGCTCGATATCACACTTCCTCTCCATTCTGCTTGTCCTTTGGTTTTGAGCTTGAAATCAGAAATATATGAAGAATAACTTGCCGTTTTGAGTTTCCAACACCACTATCATGAACTTTTTTTTGATTTGAATAGTTAGAGAGCTCACTTAGTTCATTAAATTTGAGTTTTGTTGCAGGGGATGTTTTCTATGATGCTCAAGAAAGTTTCCTGGTGACTGACGAGGCTGATATTGTGGAGATTATTGCTGATAATATTTATGCTGGGGGCGAATCTCCGTATTCTGTTGGTAGTAGCTTCTGCCTCTATCCAGCCACTGTGGAGAATCAAACCAGCGGATTTCTTACACCACCTCCCCAATCTGGTCCTTACAAAAGAAGGAAAGTCATGAGGGATATTTACTCTGATGCTCAGCTTGGTTTTTCTTCAGAAGACACAGATCCCAGGACTGTTGAAATACTACATAAATGTACCGATCCAAATGATAGTGAAGAAACACTTGAGCCTTCTCTATACCGGGATGTCTTGATTCTGTTTCGGTTCAATGATCGTAACCTACCATTTAAAATCAGGGATATAATCATGGCCGATTTGAGATTACTTACTCTACTTGAAGCTGGCCTCCCAGCTTGGGTTACTTTCCTTCAATCCTACCCAGTATTTTGTCATATTTATCGTCCATGGATGTGCCCTCTAGTGAGAGCTCTCTATGTTCTTATATCAATTGTTACAGTCCTCATTGGATTCTATGATCTGTACAAGAATGTACCCCTTCTTAAGGCGACAGCATCTAAATTGTTCGGTCCCCTTTTTGATTGGATAGAAACATTAGAAATGATTTCAAGAATTAAGTACCTGGGAACTATGTTGTTTCTACATAATTTTCAGAAGGCCATAAATTGGTTTCTCATGGTAACACGGAGTATTCGTTCTGTTCTTTCATTTCTCGCGGAACCAATGGCTGGACCTGTTATAGAGCTCTTGGAATTCTTCCTTCCACTTTGGAGTGTTTTTTCAGAAGTAGCAGGGAGTTTCGTTTCAGTAACTTGGATGATTCTTGACTCTTTATTTTCCATAGTAGGAGATGCGGCGGAGTTCTTGCTGCTGCCGCTGTGGTATATTTTAGCACTGGTGTGGAATGTTTGCAAATTGGCAGGTTGGTTCTAGATGGATCCTGAAGTGTCTATTGTGCTCTATGCTTTATGACTTCTCAACCCAGTACTTGTTCTTACTTGTTTTAAATTGCAGCAACATCCGTTTTTTACCCTGTATTTTGGACTCTGGGGGAAATTCTTTATGCTCCATTCCGACTGATCCTGAGATTTTGCAACCTTGTGGCCGTATTCTGCACATATATTTATCAGTTGGTCGGTGATCTTTGGCGATTCCTTAGCAGCTTCTTTAATTTTACCAGAGAAGTTGAGTCAGCCGTGATCTCGTATGAGGTTTCCATGTGGCGATCTCTTTGGAATGACCTTTTCTACCAGGTTCTTTGTAATACTTGCTCTTATCGATTGCTATCACCGATTATGCTTTCTTTCGCTAATGCAGTTCATGCACGTTTCCGCAGGTATTCCGTGCTCTTCGAAGTATTCTCAACGGCCTTGCAGCTTTCTTCATGGCCTGCAATAGGCATCGCCTGAGGTAATCATCCTTACTCTCACTTTGCCATCAGTATCTCGTCTTATATGATCTCTAAATGTTTGTTGCAGTCTTATTTCATCTCTCTTGGTTTCATTTTCCTTTCCAGCATCTACAATCATATGAAGGAGTTCAATCACAAGCTTCGCTCCGCCCGGAGAGCGAATATTAGGACGTGCAGTCAGAGTGGGCAGCCATCTGAATCTCCAGTATCTGTAAGTAAAGGGGATAAAAAGGTCGGTTCTGCATTTTGTTCCTTACAGAATCTTAGTTCACTCTTGTTTACTCTTTTCATTGCTTCAGCCTGGAGGCAGAAAAGAAGTTACTCACCTGGTGAGATCCTAAATCCAACATTCCATGACGTACATATAAAACATGAATAACTTATAAAAACATATAAAGGGGGAGGGAGGCTTATAGCATCTGTACAGGCGAGACCAAGCAGCCCATAAGAGTTTGTTGAAGTAAAGAAAGAGGGATCATGATGTAGATTGGAGAAGCTAACTCTTTTCTTTGCATTTTTATCTTGTCCCTATGCTAGTTCTAAATTCTAATTCATTCTTGTAAATATTTACTTATATGAGAAATCTTCTCGTGCGCAATCCGTGTGCAACTTGTTACTGTCATCTATTGTCGAAATTGATTATAATGAGACCAAAATTCACATGTTCCCGTTTTAAAATCTTAATAAATGAATATTTAACCTAAGAGACGGATTTTTTCTGATAATAGATTATCGGAAACCCATCGGAATATAGAACCTTTGATCTATTATATAGTGTATAAACTTTCTATATTATTGTGTAAATTTCAATAATGGATAATGACATAACAAATTATGCACGGATTATGTACATAGAGGTTATGCATAAGAAGTTTTGTATCTCTTTCATATGTTCAACCTTTACATAATTTTTCAATATCAATGGCCCTTTGGTCGAATTAGTGCTCAAAAAGCCCAAAAATGATATAAGACACCTTCATGACCCGCAATACTCTCACACATTTCTAATTAGAGCCCCTCACACACCAACATATATATGTGCTCCCACATGATGTGAGGGAGTAGAGTGTGTAGGAGTGTACCACTTGAAGATGCCTTATAATGGGACTACAAAAAGGCAAACAATAATTTCATTGTAGTTTCATTGCTTTTAAGGTTTAATGGTCTAGCTAACCAGAGTAAGTGCTACAAGGCATCCCCAAAAGAGTACCCCAGGACACCCACACTCACATGTGTGTGTGCGCTCACCCATAATGTGAGTGAGAGTGTCCAGGGTGCCATTTGGGGGTGGTGCTGATAGCATTTTTGAGCTAAGCATGGGGTTATGAATGACAACAGTGCTTAATTAAGCTTTTGGAACTGCAAACATTGATTCTTTTCAGCAATGCATGCAAACATTGATTCTGATATATCGTTTCACAACACCTGTGAAAGCCTGATTGAAAAACGAAACCTGTAAAACTGAATTTTTTGTTGGTAATTCTGTAAAACAGGATTGAAGATAATAATTACATATCCACAACCGCAAAAGAATCATCGTCCACACACAATAGATTCTCTTGATTAAAACTCAATAGACTGCGCCTTACTTACTTTACAGCAGCTCAACTCAAGAAGCAAGAACCAGCACTTTGATTGTTCCTCTGCTATTCGCAGCTAACATGGTTGGGCTCCCACTCTTCCAGCACACCGCACTTATGAAATAAGATCCTGCATCTTCTTCCGCTTCATCCACATCGGGAGATCCAAATCTATGCCAAGTTGCAGGTTTCGAAATAGCCTGAGAATCACATGATAGATTTAGGGTGTTATATTCCAATGTTTACCCTCCTTACAAGACAAAAATGAACTCGGAAACAATCTCAATATCATACTACCGCTAAACGTTGTACTTCACATGTCTACCTACTATACGGCTATACGCAACGAATGTTGATGTAGACATGAGTCTGGGAGAGAGAACTGATCAAGAAAGACCTGCCTGTATTGCCATGTTTTTAGGTTGGCTAAACAAGTACGTGTTCCTAACCTTGTGGTATACGAACACTTCATTTGTCTCGCTGCCGCAAGCTAGGAACTCATCGTTCACCGTGAGCCCCACAAAGTTCTTCTCATTTGTGTGCCCACTGAATGTACGCACCTGCATTCACACAATCACAAATTCTTAGTATGAGGTCTTAATGTGTTGAAATCAATGTTCGATAAATCGCTACTGTCCCTGGACAGCCAGGGCCTGCCAAGCACTAGGCGCTCCTAGCAGGTGCTCGGCTGGCATTCAAGTAGGGCGGAGGATGATTGCCCAACGCCTAGACGGGCTAAGCGACCACCTTCTCGAACAGAGGTTAAAATAGCATCGACTACCGTGATGGCAGTCATATAAGTCAGGTTGTCATGTCAAGTTTAGCGCCGTGAAGATTAATAGTTGCTACAGAACTTACGGCCAAATTTTCCTTCACATCCCATATCCGCAGAGTACTATCTGTTGATGCAGAAGCTAGCTCGTTGCTAGATAAAAATTTTACATACGAAACTGCCTTCTTATGGCCACTGAATACATGTAGTGGATGGCAAGTGTTCCTTAAGTCGTAGTAATGGATACGATGATCGGCAGAACCAACCTGCAAAACACACGGCGATTTTTCACAATTAAATTGCAATCAACATGCATGGAAATTAAGCTCTGAATTTCACCCATTTTGATACCAAAAATGCTATTTGTACTAACTTTTTTTTGTACAAACATTTTGTACAGCTAGCATTTCTCTTTTGCTACCTTATCCGGGCCATATTCGGTGTAAAGGAAAGGAAAGTCATGGAAATTGTAAAACTGACACATTTCCAATGGTTCACATCTTTTATGAGTTCCAACAACAAATAGAGGAGGAAATATGGAACTTTTTAACTCGTTATCAATTTGCAACCCTGCACCCTCACAAAGCAGTAAAATAAAGTGTCAATGTTACAAGAACAAAAATAATTACCGCGACAAATTTGCTGGAATCTGGATTATATTTTACACAGCATATATTTGCCTTCATATCAATGTTTAATACACTAGCTTCCTGCTTTGTGCACCACACTTTGACCTGAAATTCTCTCATTCGTTAGGAAGAAGGGATTAAGATGGTCATTTCACCCGACTAGGTGGATGACGATAAACTATCATGTACTATCATGTTCAGCAGATAATAGGCGATAATCAGTTCTGTAGCTACAAACAAGACTACCCTTTTCTGAATGGTCAAACACATATCAATATCATCAAGTTTCTCAGATCTCGTTAAGTTGAAACTATGAGCTTCAGACATTGTAACCATTTTTTTCTGCATAAATATGTCGGTAATAAGAGGGTTCAGACTTCAGCTGCACAATTAGTTTGAGCAATAAAAGTGAGCTCTCTATACCTTGCAGTCATCACTACCAGACACCAGCATTGATGGTTCTGTTCTCGAGAAATCAACGCTCCATGCACGCTTCTCATGCTCCTCATACTCCATAACACTCTAGAATTGCCCGCATATATTATACAATTGATGGAAAAATGTCACCAGAATTTGGAAAATAGCCATCTTCCATCACGACTTTTTACTCTTGTCGAGTGTGAATAAAGAACACAAATAAATACTACTTTATTTAGAGGCTCCACCTGCTGTGTAGTAACATCCCAAACAGTAACAATTCCCTCATAATCACTACTAGCTATAATATTCTTTGTGAACTTGTTCCAGCTCAAGCAGCTAAGTTTAGATCGAGTTGCCATCTCCACAACAGGGCAGGGGACATCCGTAGGTTCATTGATTACCTATGAAACAATAGCGCATAATCAGATAAAAGTTGGATTGATGGAATCAGAGTCACGATTCTTATTAATACAACTTTTCCTGCATTTATTTTACTCTTCAACCTTTTATGGTTAGTATACAGTTTTGCATCCACAGACATAAGGTAGAGTTAGGAGGATGAATGTACTAAATAACTGGAAAAAGCGAAATAGGTTAATGGTCATAGTAGCAATAAGGAATGTGGACAGGGTAAATAAGCATACTGAAGAGAAATCAAAAACTTTAATGCGCCTTGACACTCCAGCTGTGGCAAACAGCTCATCATCGCGGTCAAACTCTATACTGAAATATAAAGAGTAACTTTTACATATGTAGGGAGATGGGAGTGGCAACAAATACTTATCAAGAAAAATTGGCTGAAATGAGACTAGATAGAAGCATATTTATGGGTCTCCAACAAACCTGGAAACAATATTGGCCGAATGAAAAAGATCACCATGCTTAAGTTCAGCAATAACTCGTAACCGACTGACCAAAATAATGTCGAGTTTAAATCGGAAAATGAGATGAAACCTGAGCGCATCCTATCATCTTTAGTAGAACAGAATCGTTGGGTCTACCTGTACCGAGTGTATGTACTTAGGACAGACTGAAAATCTGCAAGACAAGAGCTATAACCTTCTCTAGTGATGACATTCTTATCTTTCCTAGCTTGGTTCCCCAAATGATTGCTCTGGCGTCTCTTTTGCAAGTAAAATTCTTGCAGTTCATTAAACTGCATGATGATAAAGATTGCACAAAGAGAGATCGAAAGAATGATGGAACAAAATCACCATGAGAAGAATATAAGTCTATAATAAGGGTGGGACAACAAACTTATGGAAAACGAAACATATTAACAGATTCTTTAACGATCATTTTACTATAATCTCTGTAACCTTACACTATCATTAATAAAAAGAGGAATTTTTTCCGGGTTAAAAAACAAGTGATGTCTCGTCCTAAGCCAAAATTATCTTCACTTTACTTCGTATAATTAAAGACATTTACATTATATGACTGTCTTGTTTTCTAATCGGTCTCCTTGATCAACACTTCCCTAACCTGTGAAAGAATACGCTTTTTTCGCATTACAGCCAAACCAGATTGGCTCATATTTTGCGAAGTTGGCCAACTTAAAGAAGCATCCTTGCTCTGGTTTTCAATGGAGATAGCTCGAACCTTCCTCCCATCTTCATAATTCTGGAAGTGCAAAGGAGCAAGTCCACCTTGCACATTGCTAGAGTTGCGAACCATGCCTGAAATGTCTTTATCCAATGAAGAACTGCGAGATCTTATTCCCACAGAATCTTCAGTGAGCATATTCAGTTTAACTGAATACCTGTCTTTTGCTCGGTAAAGGTCTATCCGGTGTCTTTCCACAGCATTTAAGTCCTCCTTGATGTGCTCGAGATCACTTCGAACCTACAAGGAATCCAAAGAGAAAATGTCATAATCTAAGTAAGGAATTCCAATCATCTAATTAGATCTCCAATATTAAAATTATCTCTTACACGGACAAACCTCATTGAGTTCATTGATGTTTTGCTTTCTTAAGCATTGTAAGAAATCCAGCAGGATTTTCATGTTTCTCTCTGCTTCTTCCTGTTCTAGTTTTCTCTTTTTATCCCTCACCAGTGACAGTAGAGAATCCAATTCCTTAATTGACACTTCATAGCCCTGTCTAATAACAAGATAAGCTTAGCCTCAGTAGGAAATGTACAGATTACACATTACTAGTTCATTAAACTAGATTCTCGAGATAATAGCCGAAGAATAAGTATTGATTTTTCTAAGAACACTGACTACGTAACAAATTTAAACGACAACCAGGAATTCCTGTCAAATGAATTCCAACATCATTTTCTTTTTCATTTTGCATTGAGGCATCATTCTGAACAAACAGGTTACCTGTTCCAATGACTGCTGAAATTGTTGTACAGGAGATATAATTTTAGACTGTTGGAGGGCAGATACCTTCTTCAATAGCTACAAATTTTTGTACAGGGAAACCTTATAACCATAAGCTGCAATTGAAGCAAATTGTCTCAAGATGTTCTGGGTGAAAAAAAACAATAAATGAACCCAGTAAAGCAAACAATAAATTCTGTAACTTGTGGGCAAGTAGGAGCATTGTACAATTTCTTTGGAACATGTTAGCGTCCTGCTTTGGAGGCTTAGCAACTTACAAGATATATAACTTTAGCACATACTATATAACCATGCAGCGCTATCAGTTATCACAATCGTGTACTACTTAAATCTTTGGTTTTAAGATATGCAATGATCAACTTACCAAAAGGTAGCATTTAGCAATTCATTGAGATGAAAATAAGCGAGCCCAAATATCAGAGAGAAATTTACTCTTTTACCAATAAAAAATCATAGAAACCTCCTTAACTGACAATTAATTGAGCCCATGCCCTGCACCTTCCAGTCCAGTAAATCACAGACAACAATTAAATCAATCAGCCATCATCCAAACAGAAAAAATTCATTAAAAATCCAATGTATCCATTGAAGGGACCTTGTCCAGTAAAAAATTTGGGAAAAGCTGAGAAGGCGTGAGTAACTGATAGCAGCACGGGCAATCGCTCTTGTTCCGTAGATGAGTGATGATGCACACGTAACAGAAGCTGTGCCCGCAGGCGGTAAGGAATGCATCTTTTATTATCTGCATGCATATCGGACACAGCAATTCCTTCTCAGCAGCAGCGGCGGCGGCAGCCACCTCCGAGCTATCTTCCATCTTGTGATTCTCTGTATACTGTCGGCCTGGTAGCCGTCGTGATAAATGCAACTTAGATTGTTGACGATGAAAAGAGAATCGCGTCACTGTCAGCGCCTGCGTGGATCCGCACCAGTGCTTCCATCTGATGGTCATGGATGATGGATCGGGAACCGCTTGAATAAATTTAATTGGAACAATAGAATAGAAGAGAAATCTTCCGAAGTACACAAAACAATTATATGCCCAACAATTCCTCATATACCCAACAACGATTTAAACATCATTTTCCGTCCAACGGTTGAAGGTCTGATCAATTTTGTTGAAGTGTCGTCGTCTATTTTTGAGAAGTGACCTTCATCAATCCTAAGCAAATCGAACGCATGAGCCTTTCTCTAATTTAAAAACATAGTTAAATTGTACGAATCTTTTTCTAATTTAAAAATATAATTTAGTTGCAGCCGTAAAATCTCAAATCGGACGGTCGAGATCGTTGTTGAGTATATAAGGGGGTGTTTGGTATATAAGTGTTGGGTACAGGAAAATTACTCAGAATAAGAATATCTATATATGAAAATGGGAATGCTACAATTACTTATACATTTTGTAGTTAATTGAATACTCAAATTAAAACGACGTCATTTTGACTTATGTGAAGTTAAAACAAAGTCGTTTTAATTTAAATGTACAAATATAAAACAACGTCGTTTTAACTCCATACAGTCAAAACGACGTCATTTTGACTTGTGTACTCAATTAAGTACAAAATGTGTGAATACATTTAGCATTTTTTATATGAAAATGGGTCGCGACATGGGCTTCTTTGTAGGACACAAAATTCCCCTATGGCATCACTTTTATTATTTTACTAGCCAGTGATTGGAGTCACTGGCTAGTAAAATGATCAGTGTCGAAGTTAATGTTATCGCTAAAACGGATAAGTATGTCGAAATTATATGAAGTCGAATGTCATATGAAAGCGCACGACGTGCCGATAATTATGACGAACTCCGTTTTGGAAAGCGATGAGCGGCGCACCGGATAAATGCACTTTTAATAAGAAATAGGAAGGGGGAAAAAGAATAAAATAACAATA
>JAOYMZ010000012.1:161936-177700 GCA_025802335.1 Pinguicula primuliflora
GATTTGCCTAGAACAATCTTGAGTGACCACATAGAGCAGCGTTTATTTGTAAAGTTGAAGCAAGAAAGGCTGGACAGAGCGAGATTTCTAGGAAAAAGTTATGATGAGGTGATCCATTCTGTGCTATTCTGCTGTTTAATTTGTGTTATGAGCTAGATGCTAAGCAAAACTTTAAAGGATTTTCCTACATCGTGACTTCGAGGCCTAAATATGATGGTGGATATCTTATGTGTTTTATAAGTTGTTGCAGTTATTTTTGTGACATCATCTTATGGATTTACTGAAAAACTCAAGCTGTTGTGATTTATATTCCTTCTGTTTCCATAAAGAAGGAATAAAATCTAAAACTAACAGGCAGTGATGCATAATTCTTTGTTGAATTTAAAATTTTGGATTTGTATAAACAAAGTCCGAGATGCTTGGATGTGTAGTCTCTTCTGTTTAAATCTTTTTATAGTGATGAGAGTTTTTCTTTCAAATAAGGAAGCAGTCATATTTTATTTTGAATCTTATAATTATAGACTATTACATAAACTTGCCTATTAGCAAGAAAGTTCAGAGTTGGGAATTATTTTTTCTGCTTAACTGAAAAATATGCATTGCATATTGTTTTTATCAGGGGGGATTAATTTTTGAAGGATGTTCCGTGCTTGGTATAGTTTGTAAAATATACTATTATGTCATCTTTGCTAGGTACCTGGAGCAGAATCACTTGTTATTAGAGTGGTTTCATCCGTGGACAAGAAATTGGATGTTAAGACACGCTTTCTTGAAATTTTTCAAGAGGAAAACTATCCTGCAGAGTTTTCTTATAAATCCAAGGTATGACTGGAAGCATGAATCTGTTCGGAGACTACCAAGTATAATGACTTGGAGTAGCTGTTAGTTGTATTCGTTTTTCAATTTTTAAAGAATATGATGTCTACACACGTAAGATTTAGGAAAGTATGTTTAACTTCTTTAGGATTGTAGTTGGTACCTCGTCTTATTCGGACTTCTTTTCTTTCTTCCAAAGTCTGTTCAGCCTTGTCAAAAAATGATATGCTTTGAATTTAATTACTACAGCACTCTCCATCGCATGCAAGTAGCATTTTTTCGTACTGTTACATATCAAATTACTGGTAATAGGTTGCTCAACGTATGGTTCATTTATTTTTAATTACTGTATCTTTATGGTGATTCTTGTATTGCTTTTTTGAAATCAGTTTGTAAATATATCTTCATTTCTATTTTCCAGGTGGTATTATTATTTCAAAAAATTGAAGGTGTTGAAGTCTGCCTA
Source organism: Pinguicula primuliflora (assembly GCA_025802335.1). Classification (NCBI taxonomy): domain Eukaryota; kingdom Viridiplantae; phylum Streptophyta; class Magnoliopsida; order Lamiales; family Lentibulariaceae; genus Pinguicula; species Pinguicula primuliflora. The sequence continues at coordinate 163,219 of JAOYMZ010000012.1, forward strand.
TTTGGCATGTATGTTCAAGAATTTGGGGCTGAATCTCCACAGCCTAATCATCGTCGTGTATACCTCTCATATCTGGATTCAGTCAAGTATTTCAGGCCAGAGGTCAAAGCCGTGACAGGAGAGGCTCTAAGGACATATGTGTATCATGAGATTTTGGCAAGTTTATGATTCTTGCTCTTACGCACGAACTACTGTTATGCTTTAATATGCAGTACCCTCATATTTTTCTGCATTCAGATTGGATACTTGGACTACTGCAAGAAGCGTGGCTTCACAAGCTGCTATATTTGGGCTTGCCCTCCATTAAAGGGCGAAGACTACATCTTATACTGCCACCCAGAAATTCAGAAAACTCCAAAATCAGATAAACTTCGGGACTGGTAATTCTGACGTGTTCAAGTACGGGTTGGTTTGAGTTGCGCATATCTCACCATACTAATGAATTTTATCCTATTAGGTATTTGGCCATGTTAAGGAAAGCGTCAAAGGAGAACATTGTCGTTGATCTTACGAATCTCTATGATCATTTCTTTGTTTCTAATGGTGAATCTAGAGCAAAGGTAACTGCTGCTAGGTTACCTTACTTCGACGGGGATTATTGGCCTGGAGCTGCAGAGGACATGATCTATCAACTGCAACAAGAAGAGGATGGGAGGAAACAACATAAGAAGGGAGCCATGAAAAAAAATATTACGAAAAGAGCTCTAAAGGCATCTGGTCAAACTGATCTTTCTTGCAATGCATCGAAGGATCTGCTGTTAATGCATAAAGTAATTTTTCGGTCAATTTTGCTTTTGTATACTCTTTTTATTCAGCAAAGGATCAGTTTGATTTATTGCATCACTCTATCCTGTTGTTAATATCATAAAGAGACCCGAGTAAAGCCGTGCATCATTACCTTCAAACGCTGATGTTTCATTTATTGTTTGTTATTATTGTTCGCCCCATCAAGGGGAAGTTTTTCTGCCACATCTGTTTCACGGTTCTCATAGATGATTTTTTTTTCTATAGCTTGGAGAGACCATATCTCCGATGAAGGAAGACTTTATCATGGTTCATCTGCAGCATGCATGCACTCACTGTTGCATTTTAATGGTTTCTGGAAATCGTTGGGCTTGCAAGCAGTGCAAAAATTTTCAGCTATGTGACAAGTAAGGATAATGTCAATGAGTGAGATATAAATGCAAGAGTTGCCAGATTTCACTAAAAGCATCTATTTCGTTTCAGGTGCTATGACGGTGAGAGAAAACGCGAGGCTAGAGAGAGACATCCAATCAACCAGAAGGACAAGCATACACTTTATCCTGTAAGTCTATGAAATCATGGTGAATTAGTTTTTCCAGTTCTATTTTCTTGGTACTTCACGTGGTTTTGGCTATTGGCATAAGCAATTTTGAACCTGCAGATTGAAATTACTGGTGTTACCGATGATACGAAAGATAAAGATGAAATTCTTGAAAGTGAATTCTTTGACACCAGACAGGCATTTCTTAGCCTTTGTCAAGGAAACCATTATCAGTACGATACCCTTCGCCGTGCCAAGCATTCTTCGATGATGGTACTCTATCACCTTCACAATCCTACTGCCCCAGCTTTCGTCACTACATGCAATGTATGTCACCTTGATATAGAATCTGGCCAAGGCTGGCGCTGTGAGACATGTCCCGATTATGATGTGTGCAATGCATGCTATCAAAAGGATGGAGGCATTGATCATCCTCATAAGTTAACAAATCACCCAACCAATGATCGTGATGCACAGAACAAGGAAGCCAGGCAAATACGAGTTGTGCAGGTAACTTGCTTTTCTTTCTAAAAGTCTCTGACCGTCAATTTGACTCTTCGCACTCTAGAATCTTGAACTTCCACTTCTGCTGGTTGCTGTTTTACTATGTTATCCGCGGATCTTTCCGTCTTAATCAAATAGAGAGATTAAAATACAAAATTTCAGATGTTAGCTTATTCTTTGTGTATTAAGGTGAACCGTGAATGGCATTCCCTTTTAATTGACATTATAGTTATTCGAGTCTTTCTAATAATATGCACTTGTTTTCATTATGGACCATCAAATTATTGTTGTGAATTATCATTTGCATGCACTATCTCGTACTACCATCGACTTCCAAAGCATATTCATGGTTTTCTTATGTGGCCTTTTTCAGCTGAGGAAAATGCTGGACCTCCTGGTGCATGCATCGCAATGTCGTTCTCCTCACTGCCAATATCCAAATTGTCGCAAGGTGAAGGGACTTTTCCGCCACGGCATGCTGTGCAAAACACGAGCTTCTGGGGGTTGTCTTTTGTGCAAGAAAATGTGGTATCTTCTTCAGCTTCATGCTCGAGCATGCAAAGAATCCGAATGCAGTGTCCCTCGCTGCAGGTTTGTTGAGATAACATCCATTTGAATTAGATCGACACATCCGGCGTTTCTTGCTCTATTTCCGGTGTACTTTTTTGTCATGGAGTGGAAATATGTGTGAATTTTCTGCTTCTATGGTGCAGAGATTTAAAGGAGCACATGAGACGACTGCAACAACAGGCTGATTCACGGCGAAGGGCTGCTGTAAAGGAGATGATGAGGCAACGAGCTGCAGAGGTTGCTGGCAATTTTTGATCTCTGGAGCTGTACATATGTATATACTGTTCTGTGTGCTGATTCCTTGAGATCAACTGCTGAAGAGCAAATCAGGTGATCCCTACCATGGAAAAGTAGAACCAGCTTATGGTATCCTGAAAGCCGTTTCTCTATCTGTGATGGTTTCACTCCCTCCATAACAAAATGTAGCAAATAAGGAGTTCTATTTCACCAACCTTATCAATTGCATTCGACGCCTGATGCTTTGAAAGGATGGTTGGATCGGGAATTGCTTGCTACTGCTGCTGCTGCTACTTCGAACGCGGTCTTTAAGGTTCGGCAGGTGTGTGTTCTCGATTTTGTATACTTGTGCTAATTTTTGTTTCATGTATTGAATCACGGCCAAGCTAGATAGTCACTGTATCATAGACTCTGGTTGTTGAAGATTTTGCTTCTACTTGTTGTATTATTTGGGAAGCATACAAATTTGCTTCCCTGTCATTGATACAAATATTTTTTTTTCGGACAGATACCGAATGTGAATAACATTTAATCTTATACTTTTTCTACCATATTTTGCATGCTATAATGATAGTGATTCACCTACTTTAGTGGGCTTCCCATGTATTAACCAAAAAGAAAAAAAAACATGTTTGAATTAAAAAATTGCAAAGCACCTGCCCATTTACTATAATATAAATATAACATAAAGCTGACAAATTTTTTGGGCATAATTTGTGCGCATTTCATGCACAATTCTCTATTGTGATTGTCCACTATGGACATTGCCAGCATTAATGGAAAGTCCGTACATAAAAAATCAAAAGCGGTTACAACGGAATTTTAAAAAAATCTCCTCCTTGATTAAATAATCTTTTATTAGGGTTTTAAAAATTATAGAAGTATGAAACTTTTAATTTTCAATGTACGGCTTTCCATTGTTGTTATCAATTTTGATAATAGTAGTACATGCATTAGTTAGTTCTACAAGTTGTACCTAAAACCTGCACAGTAAAAGTTTACTTAATAAAGCTTATGAACTTTTTTATCTACAAATCATTGACTCTCCAAACTGTCTATTATACAAATTTCCAGCTCATGGATATCATTGTCCTTTGCAATATAATGTTGAGCCCAATTCAATGGAAATCTTATAAATAGGATGCCAAAACACTAAGCTACACCAAAATTTCAGCGAGTTTGTTACAGAAAATTTCTTAAATCCTTTCTGTTAGGATTAAGTAAGTCATTTATTAGAGTGAACAGTAAAAATACTCCCAGACACGATTTTCAAGAAAAATCCCAGATACTGTTCATTCATCTTTTCAAACCGGAATCTCATCGGAATCAACGACAGATCTGGAGGAATGGTGGATTAAAAGCTTAGATCTACAAGGTTTTTACTCCCTGAGTGTGCAGAGGCGCATCGGGGAGCTTACCCAATTTCATTTACACAACACGCACACCCGTATCACTTTTTAAACCTAAACCCATAAGATGAAACCCAACTACATCGTCTTTCCCGGACGGTCATACACTCTCCGACGTCAGATACAAGGGAAAACCTTAGAAACCTTAGACAAACCACCTAGGACCATCTATCCATATTACCCGCCGCAGGTGAATGTAAGTAGTAGCATGGCAGGAATATCTCAGGCACAGGTTAATGAGCACAGCCGGTCCACTGCGATAGCGATTGAGGGAAACCCAGTTGTTTCTACCCAGGAGGAGAAGGTACTCTTTATAACCGATTTCCCGCATGATTTTAAATTCCATTCTCAATGCTGTCTGGCAGACCAAGGGGACTTGGCGAATCTTACTATGGCCAGGAAACTATTAGCTCACGGGGCTCCCTTTTGGTTTCGCAACCTACATGGCAAAAAATGTTTATAGCATGTTAGCCAAGTTAAACAATACCTGGATTGGAAACTACAAACTGCGGGCTAATGTGACCAAATTTACAAAGCAAGAGTTCATAAAAAAGGATGAGGTAAGCCAGGATGGTGCTAAGCAAGAAAAAGGTAAAGCCCGAGTCCCAGAAGCAACCAAATACATCATTGGGACAAAAACTGCCTACCGGACAAATATAACCTATAAAGATATCATGCAGCCTCCAACAGGAAAGCAAGCAGAGAATACAAACAGGTAAAGGGGGAACAGGCCCCAGACAAAGAACCCTAACCCACAGTTCCACCTTCTGGCGAAAAGGGATGACCCAAAACTCACTTTCAAGACAACAGTCCGAGATACAAAGTGGCTACACTATAGTCGTGTATGTCAACTGAAGGACAAAGAAGGGTGGTCGGAGTTTGCAACTGAGTTATACCAAGGGGGATACAAAAACATCCAAGTGAGCTCGATAGGCGATGGATGGATACTAATCTGGGATGAAGTCATTGAGGGAAAGGAACTGTCAGACTTGCTCACAGTTGATTTGGAATGGTTTCAAAACTGGATTGGTTCCTTCTCTGAATGGACGGCACAAGCACCAAGCAAGAAACGTCTATGGTGGATTAAGATATACGAGATACATTTCTCATGCTGGAATGTGGATATCTTGGGAAAAAAATTGGCTAAAAAATGGGCAAGGTTATAAAAATTGTTGATTGCACTGCACACAAGTCCTACCTCAAAGCGGCTCAACTGCTAGTACAAACAGATATGCACAGGAACATAAGGGTCCATTTACTGCATGAGATTCGGGTTGATTACGGTAGTTATAGCCCTCCGTAACTACTGTAATCAAACTTCGGAAACTATTTATTGAGATGCTGATTTCGAGCGTTATTTTTGGTCAAACGTCTCGATCCCCATTTTTCCCCCTCTTTTTGATTGGAAGCATTATCTCCATCCCCGAAAATTGGTGTGATTACGAGAGTTACCCATTTGCTTGACGTGGAAATGACCAAAACACCCTCTTCCTCTAACAAAACATTTTCATCAATATTGAAATACGTTTTCATCAACATTGAAAAACATTTTCATACAAAACGCCGCTCGTTTATATCTCCAGACTCGACGAAAAAATCGAATGCCATTGAAGAACCCTAGTTTTCTACCGTGAAAATCCCTTCGTCAAGAACCATATCTTCAACTTTCGTGAATTCAGATAACTTGCTGAAGATTGCTTGCAATTTCTACCTTGCTGAAGAAAAAGAACTGTTAAGCTGGGTGTTCTTCTCAAGAGAACAACTGGGTTGATGCGGCTATCAGATAACGACTTTGGTTCTTCTAGAAAAGGTTACTGGGATTTCTAATTTATCTGTTCTTCAGATGTTGCCCTTGTCAAACTTCAACTTTGATCGGTAAGTTCTTTCCATTAACATTCTCAATTTTGGGTGTTCGGTTCGTCAATAGTTCAAGAAATTGAACATAAAGACGATGTAGTTGAGTTGAGGTTACTATCATTTTTGCGTAATTTTGATCGAATTTAAGTGTGCTGTATAAAAATACCTTTGCTTGTTATTGAGGGTGACCTCTCTAGATATGCGTAAAATTGACCAATTTCAATTCTATTCACTAATTGGGAGTTCTTCTATTGAAGCACAAAGGGAAAAAGAGTGAGCTAGTTCATTGCTGCAGGAGCACCAACGGACAAAAGAGATTTCGTTTTTCATTTTTGTATATCAGTGGATTATGCGTGGACATCAACAGTTCCTGAATGATGAGATGGACTCTGCCATCGTGACATACCTACTGGATAATGTCTGTGCCTGACAAATGTGGATGATACTGGAGAATGATGTCCGTGAGGAGTGGCTCTGCCATCTGGTCGACAAACTCAATGCTGAACAGGCTATACAATTTCTGAAGCCAAAGTGAACCTGAGTTTTATTGCATGATATGTATGAACATTCGGTTTTAATCAGCTTTAAATTATGAACTTGTTGTTTTTTGGGAACTTGTGGTTTGGAAGACTGATCAATGTATTTACTGCAGCTTATCTTGAAGCAGTTTGATCTGAAGTAGTTTGCAAGTTATTTTCCAATTTTTAGGTTTATTCTGCTCTAGATTATATTTGTTTACTTTGGTTGATAGGGATGCAATGTTGATACAGGTCGTTATAAAATTAAGGGTATTTTGGACATTTAATTATCATTTAACTGTTCAATCAAACTAAATCAACTTCAAAGTAAACAAGCAAAACCATAACTCAATCAAAATCAAACTTGAAAAGTTGTTTACTGCATTTGATGTTGATATTGGTAACACTCCAAATCAGAATCACACTCGAAATCGTAAGTCTGCAGTAAACGAGGCCTAAGTGGATGTATGTGGGTAAACATTGATGGAAGGGAATACGAGATAAGTGTGGTAAAGGCAACTGAACAGATTTACACTAAGCAAGACACGAACTAGCCCAAACTGAAGCAAAATTATCAAGCAGTGAATCCTCAGAGGATGATTTCGAAGCTTTCAAGGGGGGATCCGAACAAGAAACTTTCAAGGAGGAAGAACAATAAGGTTATGCGGGAATAGAAGAGATAGAAGCAGAGACACTTAGTGAGGATTCACGAGCGGGTAAGCTCAAAGGAGATAGCATCCCAGTGAGTAATCACAGCTATTTCTCCCCAAAATCTATCCTTGACAAAAAAAACTTCTGAAAAAAGGGTGACCATAAGTTCAAGTGATGAAGAAATTGAATCTGATGATGATGATGAACTAAATAGGAATGGCCCAAAACCTAATGGCAAATTCAGGAATCCTATGAGGCTGAATTGGTGGCCGAATCAACAGCAGGACCAACCATTGCAACAAGACTAGATAGAGATAAATTCAAACACGTGCAGTGCAGAGAGTAAAACTAAAGTACCAGGCACTCAGAGAACTGAAAAAGATACTGAAGATACATTTGAGGAGCAGTGGCACTCTGAGATTTGGAACTATATTATAAACTATCAGAAAAAAAGAGTTGAAGTACCTGACAACTGAGGCTGATGGAAATGTGCCCTCAACAAATATTGATACTCTCCACAAACATCTCCAGGAGGGTGATCAAGCCATGGACACAATACCTGAAACACCAACAAAGGCTTAAGGAAAAGTGAGAAAGACAAAATCAAAAAAAGAAAAGGGTCTCATCTTGGAAAAAAGGAAACCAAACAGAGAAAAGTGAATGATCAGATAAGAGCAGATTGGAATGAAACACTAAACCAGCACAAGGAGAAAGTAAAGGAATTGAGAAAAGAACAAAAGCTGACAAAAGTTGATAGCGGGGAAGAGGATAATATAGATATTAATAATCAGTCTTATCACTCAAGGAATACGAACCCCGAAGTACAAGATATTCTGGATATGGGAAAAATCTTGGGGATCACTCACCCTGCAGGAGAGCAGACAGCCTACCAGAATATTGTAGATATGGGACAGAGAGATAATAAACTTACAAAGGCCATCAAAACAAAGGGGACAGGAAGTGGGACAAGCAGAGAAATCAATCCTTAAATGCAAATTCTAACCTACAATGCAAGAGGACTGGAAGTAGTAAGAGAAGGAAGAAAATAAGAGAGATCTTGTTTGTCAACAAAATCAGGAAACAAAAAAAGAATTTATGGATCAAAGAATGATAAGCAGTTTGTGGCATGGTGATAACCATGATTGGGCACACTTACATTCTGTGTGACAATCTGGAGGTCTTCTATGTATATGGGATAAACACCTATTTACTAAGGATGAGATCTGGAATGAGGAGGGAATACTTTGGATATCATGATTTTGGAAAGACGAGGAAATCAAATGCAATATAGTTAATGTGTATGGACAATCAGACCTACCAGGTAAGATCATTCAGTGGGAAAAACTCAAGCAGATACATGCAGGGAAAGAATCTGAAAAATGGTGCTTTATGGGTGTTTGGAATGCAGTCTCAGATATCTCAGAAATAAAAGGTACAAGAACAAACAGAAACAACAAGGAGATACAATTATTAAGGAAATGGGTAGAAGAACTAGAATTAATAGATATGCAGTGAGTAAGAGAATGGAAATGAGCAGACTTGACCGTTTTCTAGTTAATGGAAATTTTTTGGAGGAAGGTAAAGAGTGGATACAAACTGGATTGGATAAAGAAGACTCAGACCATTGCCAGGTGAGACTCTCATATTCTGAAATAAATTGGGGCCCTAAACCGATTAGGATATTGGATATTTGGCTGAATGTACCTGATTTTGATTGTATGGTTCATTCAACATGGACTTCTGCTATCGTGGAAGGAAACAGTAGCTACATTGTGAAAGAAAAGATCAAAATACTCAGCGGTGCTGTTAAACAGTGGAATATTGGCAGAGGAGGGAAGCAGATAACAAAGCTAAGGGATCTGAAACAACAGATGAATGATATTGAGAAACTGGTGGAAATGAGGAAAACAGAGCAGATTGGACACCTCAGACAGATTTCTTGCATTTGATCAAAGAGCAGATTGATAAGTTAGAAGATGAAGAAGAACAAACCTGAAGACAGAAATCCATAACTATGTGGCTCAAGAACGGAAATGCAAACACGGCCTATTTCCATTAAAAGGTAAAAAACAACAGGATAAGAAATGCTATAAATGGGGTTTGGCCAAATGGATCTTGCCTGAATGGTGTGGAAGAGGTCAAAATATGTTTCGAAGACCATTTCCAAAATAGATTCACAGAATCAATACAAGTAGACCTATATTGGAGAACATACTCCTGAGACAACTACCCATGATTTCCCAGCAACTACTTATAGCAGAGTTTAAGGAGGAAGAGGTAATGGAGGCTATCAAAAGCTGTGGAAGCAGGGGCGGATCTTCTAAAAATCTGGGGGGGTCACGTGCCCCCCCTTAGAAATCCGCCCCCTTACTATTTATAATGAAGAATGAAGACAAACTGAATTGATTCAGAGAAAGAAAAAAGTAGAAGAGGCCCCCAATTTTTTACAAATGAATCGGGATGTTGGAGGCCAACGGATGGGAGTCTAGCTGGGGTTTGTGTTCTGTTAGTGGCTTTTTAGTAGTTTTTTAATATAATTTTTTTATAATTTTTTATTTTAAATGTTTTTTGATTTATTTATATGTCTTATTTTGTATTGCATAATTTTATATGATTGTAAGGAAATGATACACTATTCATCAATAAAACTTGTCTCATTTATCAAGTATAAGATTATTTTAGAAAATTTTGCGACTGTAGCTAACAGTATTAGAACATATAGATTTATCCCAATAAAAAACTTTTGACCACTTCTGATCACCGGAAATAAAATATAAGATTATTTATATAATTCTCATGTGGGAATTATAATTATTAAAATATCTATTAAAAATTATATATATAGTATTTGGACATCGTGCCCCCTTCAAATATTCCTGGATCCGCCATTGTGTGGAAGTAACAAGAGCCCCGGTCCAGACGGCCTGAATTTTAAGTTCATAAAATACTTCCTGCCAATTCTATTCTCGGACATACTATCTATGGTGCGGGATTTCCACAAAGGGAAAAGTACAGTCAGGGGGGAAATGCTGCCCACATTACACTGATAGCAAAGAAACCTAATCCCCTGAAAGTTGATGACTACAGACCCATAACACTAGTGGGGTCAAGTTACAAAATTCTTGCTAAGCTGCTGGCCAGGAGGTTAAGTAGAGTTTTGGACGATGTAATTTCTCCTAACCAGGCTGCATTTATAGGGAGAAGACAAATTCTGGATGGGATCGTAATTGCAAATGAAGCAGTAACATAGATGAAGAAAACAAAGATACCCTCATTCCTTTTCAAAGTTTATTTAGGCATATGACATGGTGAATTGAAAATTCCTTGGGAATATGGCAGTGAAGATTTGTATCCCTGATAAGTTCTAGAAATGGATTCAAAACTATTTGTCTACAGCTTCTACTTCTATATTGATTAATGGAAGCCCAACTGTTCAATTTAAACTGCAGAGAGGCCTGTGGCAAGGGGATCCATTATCCCCCTTCTTATTCCTTTTGGTTGGTGAAAGACTTTCGGCTATGATAAACAGAGCAGTAGAGTAGGGACTGTTTGACCCGATACAGATTGGGAAAGATAAAATTGCCCTATCTCATTTGCAATTTGCATATGATACAATATTCTTTGGACAGGGCTCCAGGAATAACATCAAATGTGTCAAGGCAATACTGATGAACTTTGAGATGATCTCGGGACTGAAAATAAACTTTAGTAAATGTGGACTCACAGGGATCAATATGGAGGAGCAGGGGATGAATCAAATGGCTGCATACTTACACTGTTCTGTAAGCAAGCTACCCATAAATTATTTAGGTATGCCTATTGGTGCAGATCCAAGGAAAACTTCAATATGGAAACATATCTTGGAGAAGTTCAGAAAGGTTTTTCAAAAATGGGAACATCAAACACTATCGGTTGGAGGCCGGACTGTGCTTATTAACTCGTTCCTAACTTCATTGTCATGCTATTACTTCGCTTTTTACCTTTCCCCTAAGACTACCATAGCTCAGTTAGAAAAAAATTCAGAGAAAGTTCTTCTGGGGTGAAAACTCCTGCACTAGAAAAGTCCATTGGATATCTTGGGACAAAATCTGTCAACCAAAATCCATGGGCGGTATTGGAATTAAAAACTTGACCACTTTCAATATAGCAATGCTTGGAAAGTGGGGAAGCAGAATAATTGACACGAAAGAGGAGTTCTGGAAGGGGACATTGAGATCTAGATATGGGATAAAAGGGAAACTTCATATTGGGAAACTGAGTGAACTAAAAAGTGAGGGGAAAAGTAGTACGAGAAGTCGAGGAAGGGAAAGAGGGGCAGCTTCCAGTTCTGTGTGGTGGCTTGATTTACAACAAACATTGTGAGCAGTTATATATCAAGACCAATGGGAACTAAAAATAGGTGATGGAGCGGGGGTCACATTCTGGAAAGATAACTGGTTAGGAGAGACTAGTTTTGATGAGAGTTTCAGACGTCTTTACCTAAAAACAAGGGACAAGGAAGTGAGCATCAGTGAAATGAGGTATTGGGATAAAGGAAACTGGATATGGGATTGGAAGTGGAAAAGAGTCTTAGATGAGTGGGAGAGGGAAGATCTGATTTCACTAACAGTTTTACTGTCTTCTCTTAATTTACAGGTAGACCAGCAGGAAAAATGGTTACAAAAACAATATGGCAGAAATTCACAACAAACAGGTTATGCAGTTTACACAGTAAAGATGTGCTACATGAATATCCTACAACAAGCATATGCAAAAATGGACGAATCAACTGCACACATGTTACAAATGTGTTGGATAAAATCAGTTCTAGCAAAGACATCCATATGCTTATGGAAACTATTTCAAAAGAGACTTCCAACCATCAAGAATTTGAAAGCACGGAAAATAATACAAGCAGATTCGGTTACTACATTCTTATTATGCAACACACAGGTAGAGGAATCTGAAATGCACATTTTCGAAGAATGTAAAGCATCTATCGAAGTGTGGAATAATTTAATGGCATGACTGGGACTACTTGCACCAGTTCACAGTCACACAAGACAGAACCAGCATCAACAACCGATACTCAACCAAGAAGACTCGTCAAACCAGATCAATCATCCACATGCCCTGCAAAGATTTTGGGTCACAAATGAGGGAGAGAATTCAGGTATCAGGAAAACTGATGAAACCGTACCAGCTGATGCACAACAGGACTTACAATGGAATGGGCCAAATACTCAGGAATTCTATGTCCTCCGAGCTGCAATTGAAACAGCAATACAAAGTCAAGAGACATCAAGTATGGTGAATGGATTAGCAGAAACACAAAACGGCATCACCAACCTTCAACAGACAACGATACCCTCTGAACAGCTGGAATCGATTCATAATCAAGATTGTACACCTGCTGGTATGCTTCTTTCAAGACAATCTGCCCAATTCCAACCGTCAATCATACTGCAAAACCCAGAAGCCACACCTATTACAACGGAAGAAAGTCTGAATAACCACATACAGCAACAGAGAGTACCTAATCTCACAAGATTCGTCGAGCGAAAGCCACCATCATACAGCAACACTAAATGGAAATCCATACGGGTGGCTTTCTGCTGGCACATCTGGAATCAGCGGAACCATGTGCATTTCAACAAAATAACGATGGATCGGAAAATACTGGATTCAAGCAAACTGACGGAGGAAATTAAGAAGACTCTGTGGCAGTGGAGAATGAGTGCAATGTGGGACAAATCTTTCACAATATTGCTGGCAGAATGGTTAACTAATAGTGGGCCTCACAGTACATAGTTTTTGGGTGGATTAATGGGCCGATAAGATCGGTAAAAACGGACATATACATATAAGGCCCAACTCTAATTTTACTTTTCATTCTTGTATTTTTTACGCTTTTCAGTATTAATACAAAAGTTACTTAACCCAAAAAAAGTAAGTCCTTTATTAGAATTTTATAAGTTTCATCGCTGGAATCTGTCAGAATGTGAGACTTCTGGTCTCTAAGTTTTTCATTAATGGTTTGAATTCCGATAAGAACGATAATAATAACAAAATGAAATTGTATTTTACAATACAATATGAGTCCATTAGTTACATCATAATATATTTGCTTTGTAGGTACAAGTTTACACCATAAGGGTCCGTTTACAAAACCACATTACGCGTTAGTACGTGCCACAAATGTATCATTGTAGCACAAATGTATCATTGTAGCACAAATGTATCATTTTAGCACAAATCTATGTTTATTACACACACTAAATTATTTTGGGTTATTGACTTATATTTTATGACCCACAAGATTTTTAAATTTATTGTCATCCGGATCCAAATATACTGAGACTAGCTAGGGGAGGAGTACTTTTTATAACGTAGGAACCCTACCTCGGTAAACCTGACGTTTACCTTGAAAACCGATTTGATTTCTCACAATAAAACCCTCAGTCTTAACTCATGAACCAGAGAGAAATCCGGAAACACCCCAGTTCGTTTCTGCAGACGTCAACAACATCTTCAAAGACATCATTCCTAACTACCCCAAATTATTGCATCACCAGATTAGAAAACCAAATTGGCCCACGAATGATAGGTAGGACGGAACATAGCATTAGTTTGTCACTGTTGTATTAATATGGTGATGTGATGAAGATCACTTTTGTTCAAGATTCCAACTGCCTTTGGACCTTTCTGTGTGAGTGAACTATACTGATGTGGCCTTGATGTGGGAGGTTGCAGGTGGAACATAGGTGGGGCACACACAGATCTCCTCTCCCCAGTTTCTTCTCTATAAAAACAGAGGTCGTAGGCTCTTCAATCAGGGAACACCCGGATAAGGATCTTCAATCAGGGTAATCATACTCTGAGAGAATCGGGTTTTCTCTCTGGTACTCTTTTTTACTACAGAAAATGCAAACACATGCTGCTCTGCACTCATCTTCCCTCCTTCCGATGAAAACTGTTCGGGGCCACCCTCTTTACCGCCCGCCGTGCTGGAAGAATGGAACCTACCGCAGCGACGACGAGGAGGAACCCCGTGACAAGAGTTTAGTACATGTACGGCCTCACGTTCTACCTTTATCAGATTTTTTTTTTCAGTTAAACAAAAACTTTGACTCTCCATTCTTCATCAGTTTGCTATACCAAATTTTTTTTTTTCTGTTAAACATGAAATCTCTCTTCTGTTCTGTCACTGTCATCTTTTTTTTTTCCTCCAGCTCCTTCCAGCGGTTGTAATAGTTCGGGAGATTGCACCCCCGGAGAAAATCGCCGTCACCTACCCCTGTCAAAAAGTGGTTCAGCATTCTGAGCCTGGAGGCCAATTATTTTCTCGTCCTAAAGTCGTTTGTTGCCGGAGTTATTCTGCCCGCGCGCTTCATTCATGTTGGTTGTTGGACTTTACTCTTTCATCTGGGCTAAGAAAACTGAAACCCAGCAACAAAGATTGGAGACATCAT